>VZTB01008890.1:4650-20457 GCA_013397245.1 Thryothorus ludovicianus
ATGGCAAAAAGCCAAAGAAATTTAAAATGCACCCATCACATATTAAACAGTTAGTTCAATCCATGAGCCTTGTTTATAAGACATTTACAGCATTAAAGTTAAAACCATAAGAAATTATACTTTTCTGATATGTACTAACTTGCATAGAGTATTGCAGAGAGGGTACCTCAAAAATTCTCAAACCTGAAAAAAGAACACAGTAAGTCCTTTCAAGGGTGGGGACAGCCTTGACAAGATGGCTCAACATCACCTATTTTAGCAACAATACTTTTTTGGTTGGCCAATATAAAAGATGAAACAAATTTAAAAAGTAGCTTGAAAAATGTAACCAAATGACTTTGGAAGCTCATAAGAAAAACAAAAAAAAAATCCCATTACAAGTAAAAAATGAAACATCAGACAATTTTAGGACATGTACATTTGCCTGACTGCTGATATACAGGTATCTTGGCACCAGCAAGGAGGAGACGATGGGTTTGATTTTGTTTTCTTTTTTTTTTTTTTCTCCTGAAAGATTTTTGCCTCTTTTTATTTAGGTTTTACACTTTTCATGGGGCCTCTGGGCTCCTGTCCAGGCTGAGATACTTCACAATTGACTTTCATTTTCTGAAGTAAGTGATCTGCCACTTTCAGAGCAGTTATAGGAGGGGTCAAGAGTGAGGTGGCACGGTATGGCCTCACTCTGGCTCCTGCCTCTCTGACATTGTACATGCTAATGCAACGTGAAGTAGCACGTCTAAATAGCCTGTCAAACTTTTTTGATGTTAGCAAATCCACAGATGGGATTCATTTCCACACTGTTCAAAAAACGTAAACGATACAAGGACATTAAAGAGCATTAAACTACTTGATGACATTTTGGTCACATTAATGAAAAGTGGCATTTATAAACTACTAGAAAAAGTTGGGGGGTGGGGGGAGAGAAGAGAGAGAGGAAAGGAGAAGTGAGGAGGGGAAAAGGAATTAAAATCAATCAAAAAAACCCAAACCCCAAAGGGACCTGGACAGTCTCTGGACATCATCAAAGAAATTATGACCTTTAAATGAAATAAAACTCGGAGTGAAATTTTCCCCGCGAAAACACATGCACATGCGAGCACATGTGCATGTGTTTGTGCTGTTTAGGTGTAAAGGTTGTGCCCAAGGACCTGAGTAGGAAGTACAACAGTCTGTTAGGTCTATGTTTATATCTATTCACTCATAGTGTCCTAAGTGTTCTTAGGACATCCCATAAATGCCGTGACCAGAGAGGTGTGGAATATAAGTATATCAAAACCCAGCGTCACCACTTAGCTCAGGCCTAATTTGGCATTCAGTTGCCTGTATGAAAACACCTCCCACATCATCCAAGACCATTAGGTCAGCCTATATCATCTTTAGTATGCAGATCAAGAGAGTGAGAGTTAATGGCAAAAAAAACCCCACATTTCTGAGATTCATTTCTGCTACTTCCACTACTGGTGCACTGGGAAAAGGATTGGGATCCATCTGGGGATAAGGGTTAAACAGTTGCTGGTGGATGTGCTGGAGCAGCAGAGGTCTTGGAGCTGGCTGCACCAGGATGCCAGGCTTGCTGGGAAGGAGGGCAGACGGGAGACGGGCTGCACTGGCTGTGCCACTGCCGCTCACAGCCGCAGCATATTTTTTTTCCAGCATTCGTGGTTACATTAATTGTTAATGACAAAGGCAACCTTCACTCTGTGTGGTTTCCTGCCCATATTTGGATCCTTTACAAGGCCCCCCTTTTTTCTTCCTCTCCTCCCCCTCCCATCATCCCTTCCCTTTCTCTGATAGGAAATGCAACCCGAGATGTGCAAAAAAACAGTGCGCATATTGTCATTTAATTGGCCCCTTGCTCAGGCGCATCGGGCCTCAGCGCGTGTGCTGTAGGGTGTCTGCTCCACAACAGGAAAGAATAAACCCAGACTCAAATCATAGGAAATTCATCAAATATGCTTCTTAGAGTTCTGTCTTTCAAGGTCTGTTTCCCTGCCATATGATCTCTATAAACCAAATTACTGCTGGCCTGAGTACAAGACTGGAGGCGCCTGGGGCTAACATATAATGAATGCCAAATGCATGTGACAATAGACTGATCATGGAGAAGAATTGAAAATTTTTTTAAGTAGTTCTTTTATTTCATTTATAAAAAGCAAACTGACTACACTTAATACATTTAAAAGGAGCCAATCACTTCCCTGCAGTTCCAGACCTGCATAACAAATGTTTTTTATCAAGCCAATTAAGCAGCAAGGACACAAGATACTTTTGAATAAAGTAGAAAATATAAAATAAATTAAAAATACCTCATTCTAGTTTGGGAGGAATGTATACATTACTGAATCAGCTCAATTTTTTTCCTTTTACAAGCCTTTGCACATAAATATTCTACCCTTCAGTTGAAGGTAAACTCCTTCTGCTGGGAATGCATAATCTCAGAATGGTTGGATCCTAAAAAAGTAAGAAAGCTGCTTAAAGGCTAGAGTGATGTAAGATGAATTATTTTTATTAATTTGTGCAATTAGCAGTCAACCAGAAATTTTTATCCCTGTGTTGCCAATTATTCTAAATAACCTAACAAGTTCAAGTATTGCTACTGCAAGATCACAGGAAATGTGAAATCTCCAGAAGAAAATATATTATACTCTCTAATACAGACAGAGGGTAATTAATAATGCTTTTTAGGTTTTAGAAAATATTGCACTTAGAATTGCAAGTCGACTAACGGACCGTCTATAACCTCTAAATGCTTCCATATTCAGAGACATCAGCAGTCAGAGTTACAAAAAAAGTAATAATGCATACATATTAATAGATCACATTTTGTCCTTTGGGGAGTATATATTTTAAAAGGGCTAAGGCAGCAATAGGAGCTTTTTAGAAAACTCTAAATGCTATAATTGTTTTATATGAGTTATAGTGTTCATATTAATTAATGAATGTTTTTTATATGTAAGTATTTGATAAATACAGACAAAGAAAAAAAGCAACCCATCTTTTAAGATGACATGTGAAAAAAAAAAAAGCCAAACACGTTGCTGTTTGAAGGTTTGGAACCAGTTAAGTACAAGATTATTTTAACCACATTTCAATGAGGAACGTGAAATATGGTCCATGAAGTCATGCAATTCAGCAGAACATTTTTCCCTTCCTTTTTTTTTTTAATCTGCTTAAATAGAAACAAAAGCAAAATTGCCAGTATACCTCTTCAGTCATATTTTAATCAAAGCTTTTAAGAAAGCTAATAAAAAGTTGCATCCCTAGAGCACTCTGTTGGAAGAATCAAAATAGGCATTTTTCCACTCTTGGTAGCAGGAGCCGTGTTGGACATTGCAAGAACACTGGACACTTAGGATTCAGTCCTTTTTCTGGAGAGCTGCTGAAGAGGTGAGAAAAAAGGAGAAAGTACAGCTTGCAGGAACAGGACTATAATTTTTGAACCAAAATCTAATGTAACTTTTTTAGCTGGAGTAAAGCAGAATTTATTTTCATAGGTACTGGTTATAACGCCATTGTTTCTCTTTTTCTGTCAGTGTAAATCATTTGGAAATGGCTCCACCGTCATTTCTTAAAACTAATTGATATGAAGACACCAGCATGAAATGTGGATCAGTGCTAGAATATCTATTTGTAGTGTTCTTCCAAAGCCCTATGCAAAATGTTTCCTTTGGTGTGTGACAGCAAAGGAAAAACTTTCCCAAGTCACAACACAACAAAACTGTGCATCTATTTTAGAGTGGAGGATTATTTAAAAATCAGTTTTAGGTATTTATTCCTATCCCTGAAATGTCTTTAGGCTGGTCAGAAAAACAGGAACCAGTAAGATGTTAGCTTGTACAGAAAATCTACAAAATACTTGTTTCTGATTTCTTTATGTAGAATGCCAAAAAATACCTGTACACAAATGACAAGTCACTCTGGAATATAGTGACAGCCATACATGATTCACATTCTTCATATTTCCCGCACAGACATTTATATACCAAAAGAAAAATAAAAAAAATATCAGTGAGATAGTTATATAAAATAATGCAAACCAAGCCAGAGAATGACTATAAATTGTGAGTTTTAAATGCAACAAGAGAACAAAATACTTTTGATAAAAGTTGCTCTCTCACAAAACCTCTCCCATAATTTTCAAACAGCTCTGCTGCCTGCCTGCTGAAAACTCTTTCAGAACTTTGAGAAAATACATTCATAACTAATTTATATCAATTTCATGTTGCACAGAACTTTCATATTCATTATCTGATTTACCTTAATGCCAATAAACCTCCTGTTTGAACGCATTTAGGACTGAGAAGCCATCAGAATGAAACTTTCCTCTCCTGACCACTGCTGGCACGAACCAAGGACCACTCTTTGCCTGGGAGCAGAGGTAGGGAGACCATCAGCTCCTCTGTGGGACACACAGACACAAAGCCAGGCCACTCCTTCTGGAGCATTCACTGCCCGTGGGGTGCGGGATGCTCAGACCTGAGCTCTTCCCACTCTCAGCATGACAGGTCTCACAGCAGCCTGTGGGACTGGATCATGAACTGGCAGCCTAAGAGGTATTTAGAGCAGGTACTCAAAGGCTTTGTCTGCACGTGTGGCAGATTGGTGCATTTGAGATACAAGATTGCCTGAGGCGTCACAGAATCCATAGAGACTTGGACAGGCGCTCAGATGTATCAACAACAGTACAGTTGAAAAAGCTATTATTACTTGGAATTGCCACTTCAGGCTCTGACATTCTGTTCTACTCATGTACACACTCCTGAAAAACTGTGCACAAAAATAGCAGCAGAAACAGAAATATTTAAAAACACATAATCTAAAGTATTGCAAATATACTTGGCCTCTTTCTTCAGGAACACAAATGTTTAACTGCTCTCTGAACATAATAATCAGAAACAGAGAATTTCATATTGTTTGAGATTTGTATGCTAAATAACTCTGTTAGAAGAATGTTACTCGGGGTCAAAATTCAAGGCCTGAAAGCTATAAATCACAGAATGAAAGTTGCCTGCATAAACTTAATTCAGCATTTTACTTACAATTATACTTGGCAATTTTCTGCAAGATCCTGTATCAAAAGATACAAAGGTTTATCAGTACAGCCAAATTTCTGTTCTTCTTGCTGTTAATGTACTGCCTCTGCCTACACAGAGTATTGTCCAAGCCGTATTTTGAAAAAAATTTATTAATTCCTTCATGGAATTTTAGGAGAAATTTGTTACAACAGTATGCCAGGACATAAATACATCTCCATGATTTGAAGGATTATCAGCTCTTAAAGGTGGGAAACAAAGATTAAATGTATGTACTTCAGTACTAAATGTGAGGTTCAAAGTACCTGATTTAGACTATTTAATGCTATATATCACTCAATCATTCAAAATTGTGCATTCTTCAGCAGATGAAAGCACCATATCTCAAGTTAGATATCAAAAAGGAGAAAGACAAATAATGACTTCTTAAAATCTTGGCTTAATTGAGATTTGATGAAAATACCATGGTAAAAAACAAAACATAAAAAAATAAAAGGATGGAGAGGCATCAGTCTTGCCTCTACTGTTCTATACATGCACAAAAGCATTTGAAAAACAAGGATGAAGGGGTAGAGCTTAGGAGCCCAAATGGAGATTGGGACCCAGCCGCAATAAATACTGTCTGAACACATCCTGTAAGCAAACTCCACGCTGAAAAAATTGTCACTGAGAAGGCAAAGAAAGCAAAATATATCAAGGCACCCAAAAGTCAGAGAAGGAGCTGGACGAAGCTGTGCATTAGACCAACATTTCTGAGAACAGGCTGTAGGTTTCCTGAAACCTTGTCTGCTGCTGTTGTTGACATCTGGCAAACACTATCTGGGGTTTTGGGAGGGGATGCGTTTGGGAAATTTAATTCCTGCTCTAAATGTATAAAGTGCTACAATGTTAACTCTAGTCATAATCTCAGCCCTGATGATACAACAAATACTTTTATCATTGCTAATACTTATAATATTTAGCCATATATTATATAGAGTAATTACTGTTAAATCTTAGCTTTTAACAAATTTCTGAAAATATTGTAAAAACAGCTATCATGCATTAACATTTTAATGACAACCACTGACTTTTGTATAAGCTCATTCTGGAAATGCTTGAACCACGGATGGCTGAGAAAGAAAAATCAACACTTGCCTACAGTGCGGAGAGCATGGAAGTTAAAGAGTTACACACACGCAAAAATCCAAATGAGTCAACAAATACTGTGAGAGTGCCAAAAAATAGTTTAGCTGAACATGTGGGCTTCTTGTTTATGCAAGCTTTTCAGAGAATGTTTTTCATAAAAGAGATGTAGCACTGTTTAACGCTCAGTCACTGTTTCAGGGGATATGTCTTGGCTGCGCTGTGTTCAAGAGTTTAGACTGCTACTGAGGGAGGAAACAATTCTCTCCTGAGGCAGTTATGATTTAAACCTCTTACTAGGGTGGAGAAGTTTGTTTTATCCTGCTTTTTTCCCTCCTTTTTTGCTGTTATTGGGCACACGTGGCAACCATCAATTTCTTGCTGCACATTCTGCACGCAAATACCAATAGATAGAAGCATTGTGTTGCAGCTGCAGGACAAATGCATGAAATCATCTATTCTTAGGGGCCAAGCAATGCAAAAAATAAAATAATTAGAACCTCTAACGAAACCTTAACGGAAATTTCAGTAAAATCTATGTTCATTGGATGATCATTGGATCATAAATGATAGCATGTAGATTTGACAGTTTATATCATGATGGTCTGAGGAACAAGAAATAGATTTCATTGTGAACCCCTGAATGCTCAGTGGGTTTTGGGTTGCCTTACCACACCAGAGTCATTCCTTGCTATTGTAATAGAAATAGAAAGTTAGAATTTCTCAGGAAGAAGGAAACTCTTTAATTTTATCTACTACTTTTAACACTCCTTTTTTTTTCCTGGCTTGAATGCTTGCCCTTTAAAAGAATCCAGTACAAATTGATACTCTTATTCATCATATATTCTTCAAAGGATGTACTAACTACTAGTGAAATTTTGTCTCTACTCACCTCCTTCAATGCCCTGTTGAAGTTGATGAGATTTTTGCTTCTGAATTCAGTGAATTATTTAATTCTTTCCCATCAGATGTAGTCAGAAACCAAAAACTTTTGTCTGGAATCATCTAGTTTCCATTTTTTCCAAATCACTGTAGCTCAGGGAAGAGGAAAAGTCAACCCCCTAATGAATTCTAAGAGCAATTTGTACTCCAGCTACAGAATCATGCTCACCTGGCTCTCAGGAATTATTTAATGTATTATTTAGGTTGTAAGCATTAAATTAAGACAATAGGAAAAATTGTGATGCCAGCAATCTTTCTACAAATGGAAAATTAGATATGTGGCTTTATTCCTGTCTTTGCAACAGGGATACTTACACAGCTTAAACAGCTGCAAAGAAAATTTTTCAAAGTTTTTCTAATTGATTGCCTTAATTCTTCAAATACCTTGTACCTATAACATGTGAAAATGGCTTTCCTGGAAAGCTCAGTTCAAGTATGCTGGTTTGTCATCCAGAAGAATGCACATCAACCTGTCTCTGCCCAGCAGTGCTCGGTAAGCAAAGTCCTCCAATACTTAGCTCTGCACATGAAGTAAGTTAATTGTGCAATTGTCAAATTTTCCTTTTCTTGAATTTGAGAACCTTGGCCATAAAGATGGCTCATCATAGCCTGTTAAGGCAGCAGAACAAATGAGCTGTTTTATACATAGAGCAAGTCAGTGATTTCATAGCCATTTCACTTCCAGAAGTGTCATGTATGTGAGTGGGTGAGGCCACCCACATGGTCCAGTGTTGTGGTCTGGTTGCTCTGTTGGAAAAAGCAATATAAAGTCAGTTTCTTGGCTTCTGTCTGTGCATCCAGATGATTTCAATTTGTTAGGATTCCACTTGAGTGGTCAGCATTAGTTTGACAAAACTGTGCCAACAGACAACTCTTTCTGCAGCCTCAAGGATTTTGGTTCGCACTGGGACTAGGCAAATGTACAGAGATTTTAGCTTTACAATTACCCACATAGCTTCTTAAAATTGGGTCCATTAGGTAGCCCACATATATACAAGAATTTAGTATGTGGCTTACGCACAATAAACACTTTACTGAGCTCAGGTTTCTACTGATGGAGTAAAGAGACATTATGACAATAGCTGTTCCTCAGGGAACCATAAATTGAGTTAAATTTTAAGTGCAGTTCAGGCTCTGGAAAGTTATATGAGACATTAGACTGACCTTGCCCACTAGCCATCAAATCAATAAGTGCCAAAAGAAAAATTAACATGATAATTTTTATGCTTGTTTCTCAGTAATTCAAATTTCACATGTGGGACAGCAATGTCACAGAGACCACTCTTCTTCAAAGTATGTCTGGCAGCTATAAGGACAAAAAGTCCTTTGGATCATGCAAGATAATCACAAGCTGATCACAAACTGAGTTTAAGTATTCAAAAGGTACCCCTTGAATTTTGTGATGGATTTCTACTATGCAATAAAAGAAAGGAAATAGTCTTGGCTCTTCTTATTTTCCTGGTGTTCAGCAAGTTAACCATCAGCATGAGTCCAACCTCATATTGGCAAGAATCTCATGTCCTCAGAATTTCCATCTACTAGTTTCTATTTCATTAGAGAGATGGTGTGTGGAGAACAAATGGGTTATTTTTTTAGACATTCAGACCGTTGTATAGGTTGTTAAATCATCCAAGGATTTAAGACTTTTAAAAGTATTTAGAACTAAGATTGTGGCACATAGCATACAAGAAACATTTCTTACCTAAGTACTGTATTTACTTGGCAAAGGAAATGACACCGCTGATGCCATTGATCAACTCATTATCTGCAACAAAGGCTTTGGAACCAACTTTATTATTTGAAATTGACAGAAAATGCCTTTCCACTTCCTCACCTTGTCCTAGTACCTTCATCAAACATGTAAAGTTGACTTCTGGAAAGTGAGATGTTCCTACAAAAAGGTGTAATTACAAGTTGAGTGTCTTGACAGAGAAAAAGATCATTTCATGACACCCTGTTTCCAACTCTCAGGGAACAAATCCATCAAGTAATAGTAACCCAACTGGTAAGACACATACAGACTTTCCTGCTTTTTACTGAATTTATGGGCTTCCTGAGCCAACTAAGAATTTTATGTTTACAGAACTGCCAAAGGCTTGGAATATTTTACAGACCTAACACTGAATTGATATCTTACCCAAGTTAATAAAATTCTGATGCATAAAATAAGCAGATTTTACTACACAGCAAGAACTTGACCCATTTATCAATACGAAGCTAGGATCATCTCAATGCCTTGGCACATTTCTGTTGGAAGTTATGAACAATAAGTAACTGGGATCACTATGAATTGACTGTTGTATGAAGCAGCAGAAAGGCCAATCAGATAGAAATTCTCCTTCTGACTCAGCAAATATTGAGCTGAAGCCCAAACACAATTCTAACAGCAAAGCTATTGTAGTTGTTCAGTCATGGGAGCAGCTAGAAAGTGAATTTTATGGGCTCAATAGCTTCTGTGGCATCTTCCCAAAATTAACTGGGGAAATCACTGGCTTCAGGACCTAAAATTCTACCACTTGTGGGAGATATGAAAAGAACAAGCCCACATTTTAAATGAATATGGGAAAATCTTAGATTACAAAGTCAAAATATTTTCTTTTCAACCCAGCAGAAACCCATTTAGAAGAAACTGTGCTTCTACACAATAAATCACAGACATAAAACCAGTATTAATTGTAACATATATGTGCAAACTAACAGGTATGCAGATGAAGTCACCCAAACTCCCAGTAAAACATTATCAGAGTTGAGGCTAGCAGCACCCAACAACTTCAATACGCTGTTAAATTCACTGTTACAGTTCAGAGATTTATGAAAGAATGTTTGATTCTGAGAAAGCAAAGTTCCTCACCCTTTCTGAAATCATTCACCTTTATCTACACTTACTGTGTTAAAACGGTTCAGCAAAAAATGTAAATTGATAATCTGTGTATTTTAAATAAATGGACAAACTCAGTCTATGTTTCATTAGCAAGGGAGGAATTTCTGGCAAATTTTCTCATCTCAGTGGAAATAAAGAGCTGCCAGCTGCATAGAAAATGTTGCTTAAATAAAATTTGGGAAAACTTAAAATATCCTATATCCTTTCCACCTCCTTATGTGTATTTAAATAAGCAGCAACATACTAAATTTGAACTCTTGAAATAAAAGTCTGAACAATGTAATTTCTATATTTAGCATGCTAGTAGTCCCATGCCAAGATTCAGTCTTTGGAATATTTGCTGCATACGTACCACATGCATGTTACTACAAGAAGCAGCAAATATGTAACATCTGGCATTTTTGTCTTCCAGTCGGTCTTGAAACATGAAAATTAAATGAGGAATTTTTTGCACAAACTAAAAATGCACAATGCCTAAATGTACGTCCAGGCTTAGCTTAGGAAAGGATCTAATTGCTTACACAGACAATTCTCCCATCTCACAAGGCTTTTTTGAAAGCACTGGACCCCAGCTAACATTTCAGACAAGCTTGTCTGACCTACTCTGCGGCCTTTATAAAAGTGGACTTCACTTCTTTTTGCTCACAGGGAACTTAAATATCTCTCTTCTGAAAGGTCTATTCCACAGTTCTAATATTCATATTATCAGAATTAATTTAGATTTAGTTGCCATCAAATATTGTTCTATTCAAAGAGGAAAGGAACAAACATATATTAAAGTATCTAGTTGTGACCGAAGATTCTATTCCAGTGTCTTTTATATGACAACCTGCAAGACATCTTGCTCTAAGATGTTTAAATTTTATCTTGTATAGGATGGAGAAGGTACAGATGTTGTCAGCATGGAGTGAAGAACATATCAGGCAGAGGAATCTGAATCTGGAAGAGCTGTGTTCAAATGGTAAGCACAGGAGAGACCAGGACAGACAACACATCCATCACCAGGCCCCAGCTAGAGAACTGATGAAGACAATTAATCTGTAATTTTTACTTAAAATATGTAGGTTACAAGAGGATAAGAAATTACTGAAAACATAATGGTGATCGAATCCAAACAGACATTAGAACAAGATAATCAGATGCCTAAACTTACACCTCCTAAGATATTGCACTGATCACTGCATAATGGAATGTGCACATTAAGCTTGTTTTCCAAGGATTTTTTTTTTCTTTTTTAAATCTAATCATACAAACTTTATTATCAATACTGTATATTTGGAGCTAATTGAAAAAACTCTGTGTGATTTCTTGCCGGATACAAATCATATGCCTTGAATAAGGATTAGCTGGATAACTCACAAGTCCCCTAGGGAAAATATGTTGTACAGACTACTCCTCATAAGTGGGGATTAATATCAAATCCCACAGGAAGTCATGCACTGCAGTGTTTGTTTTCATTTCGCTTTATATTTACTGGCAGTTTAGACTGTTCTTTCAGCTTATGTTTAACAGACATTGCAGCATGACAGATTTTTCAGCACATGCAACATCATTCCTCACATTTTGGCCACCTGATGGTATTTCCTAGATATAGCTGTTGTCCAACGGGTCTTACAAAATTGAATATGCTGTGAACTCAGATTGACCGCATGGAATGTGCTCCCTTTTAGATTTTATTATTATAACTTTTCCAAGCTTAATGTGGTATTGACATGGCAGTTGCTACCACTGCTCACCATTAATCTTGGTGCTGATGTTCTCACCCTCAAGCAGTTTCACTCATTTTTACTCTTGTTAAACTTGGACTTATTATTTTCCCTGTATCTGTAGATTCCCAATCTCCTTAGCTTATGTCTTAGTTTATGTCATTTCTGGGCCAGCTCTGATGTTCTTTTTGCACTTTTCCCTGCATTTTCAGCTCTTCTTCCGTCTCATCACTCTCCCTCCTCTGAGATCATAAAACAGCTTCTCACTGGTACAACTGTGAAGAGGAAAGAATGTCATGCAAGACAGTCTTCCATACATCCCAGGACTGATAAAACAAAATCACTTTCCTCTTCATACCATTCAAACCAGAGGAATTATGTGAGCTATCAAATCCAGTATTCCACATCAGCTAATTTTGGATACTTTTGTTGTTGGCACAAAAAGCAACAAGCAAATCCAATGGCAGGCAGTATCTACTAACAGTTTCCTTATACCTCTTCCTTCAAAACTTGATGGGTACGACCTGCAACACCATGACCCAATTTCAGTCACCCCAACTTTGAGTGAGAAGGGAGAGAGGGTACACACTGGTTGACCAGCGGGTCTTACAAAATTAAATATGTTGTGAACACTTATCTTCGTGAAATATTAATATTCATCAATGTTGTAACATTGTATACACTACTTATGTTTATGCACATATTTATCATCTGAATACTTTTAGGTTTACTCTTGTCATCTTTTCAAATTATCTATGTATTAAGCAAATTTTCTTTCTCAATGAATTTTCTTGATCTGTGTTACTGAAAGACTATTTCCATCACCACATTGCACAGGAATCTCTTGCTGCACTTTTCCTATATGTTACAACTCATCCTTTCCAGACAAAAAAATATCATCAAGGCATAGCATAAATTCAAATTCTTTTGATTGATAAAGAATGATGTGTCAAAATACAGAAAAATGTCCTTACATTGTAAAGAGAAGTCTATCTGGTTTAGCCAGTGTTTCAAAAAGAGACAAAAATCATTGTGTTTGGAGGAACCTTTGAGATTATCCAGTTCCAATCCCTCACCATGTGCAGGGACACCTTCCACTAGACCAGGTTACTCAGAGCCCCATCCAGACTGGCCTTGAATATTGTCAGGGGTGGAGAACAGGATAGAAACCTTAACAAAATTCCTGTTCAGCAAGATCATGTACAAGACTTCCCCGCACTGCTCTTCATCCCATGATTGTTTGAAAACCTTTGCAATATTTTTAGTAGTAGTTTCTCTTTTATTGTAATAGTTTTTATTGCAAACAATAAGAAGTAATTCTTATGGTCTCCACGGTCTGTCATCTGTAATCTTTCCTCTCATCACTGTAGCAAATATCCATCAATTTATTTTGATTAACCAGATTTAAGGGGATAAAGAAGGGAGGCAAAGAAGATGCAAAAGAAAGAGTGCATGTGTCTAGGCAGTGGTTTGCATCTAAAAAAATAAACGTTGCCTCTGAGCAACCATTAGTATCACAGGAAAGCCACAGGTAGACAAAGCTCCTTGCAGGTTTGAAATGGGAGCTGGTTTTTCAGTCGGGATTTTTTTCCACAGTTGGATTTTCCAGTAGAAATTTTAACCCTTAGGCATTAGAAAAAAAAATTGATACAGGGTTGAGAAAATATATTCATTCATCATTGTCAGAATATCTTGTTTTGATCCTGTAAAGACAGGTAACAATATTCAAGCCTTGAAATTGTTTATGAAGTAATCAGCATTTAATTTGTTCTGTTCAGAATTTAATTATATACCATGTGCCTTCCTGAGAGGACACTACCAGAAGTATAGCTGTCAAATGGAAATTAATTTGCTAGTAGATGACCACATACTTCATGAATTATACATTAAACTTTGTCTCACGGTGACTGTTGCTAAAAGACTCTTTCATCACTCTTATGTTTAAACAAACCACAATGGTTTTTAAATAAGTCTGATCAGCAGTAAGGAGATTATGATAAAGTGCTAGGAATGACTTCCAAAATAGTGTTTCAGGCACATTTCATATTGATGTGTTTCACTGCAATTTGGGTCATGTTCCTCTGCTCTTAGTTGTTAGCAGAATGACGGGCAGACCATTGCATTCACTTTCAAATACAACATTGATAGCTGGATTTACATTTCTTTTTAAGACTCAGCTTTAGCAAACACGCCTTAGATTTCAGACATAATTCTGTTATTCAAATGGGAGAAGAGTTTGATAGCTATGCTAATCACTTTTATCTGAGAAAACATAACTAATAGCTTGGTTTACATTCGCCTGCATTTATGAGCATAATTTTAGCACATAATTTTATTGCACCATAAAACATAATACTGCATTAGCCTGCTCTTAAAAAAAGTTACCTTAGAGTGATTTGTACTTAAACCTTCACCCTACATTTAAATAACAGTATCATTTTAAAATTTTGACCTTTTAAAATCAATTTAAAAACTCAAACCTGTATAACAATTTAACCTACAAGGCTATTATCTGTAGGCATAATGCTTAGTGAATGTATTTAAGATAGTCATAGGCACATTGATCATAGGAGTACTTTGAGTCAGTTTTTCTCATGTATAAATTGGACTGAATTAAGATAATTTCCTCTTAACATGGCATCAAAAGAATCTCTTAAAATTCTCTATTGCTGTATACATTAACAAAGCATGCAGAAGAAAAGATGAATGATCCACGTATCTTTTTTTATTATAATTTTTTATTCAGTGCTTTCAGCATTGGAAACTGAATAGGAAATAATGCTTTATATTTTAAAAGGGCCAGTTATTGCTTTCAGTGGAGCATAAACATAAAGAAAATATGCTCAAAGAGCTCCATTTTGTAGTATTGTACTTAACACTCCCACTTGGAATAGTCATGGCTAATAATGATATGGGAACTATTTTCCAGAACACAACTATGCCAATTGACACAATGTAATGATCTTATTAGCAATAATGTGTTGTATATACGTAGCTATTTCCTCTCAGAATTTGGAAATATATTTTTAAATTTAACCTGACTGTTCCCTTGAAGGCAAAAAAAGCCATGTACAGAAATGCTGGACTCCCTGTGACATCAAAAAATTATCTGTGGCAGAACCTGGATTTTCATTCACCTCATTTGCAGTCAAAGATCTTTTCTAAGAAAGGTCTTAAAGAGTCAATAATCAGTCCTGTAATTTCATGCAGCACAAAATGGATTTTATCCCTCACCAAAGCCCTTCTCCCCCCCAATGCCTTTTCTTCTGTGGTACAGACTCTTAGCAAATTAATATATCTGTTCCACAAATATCTGGAAGATTAATCTTAACTTTATGAACAAGTCCATGTACCTTTTATCTTGGAGGTAAACCCAAGCATATTAAGGGAATATTTTATCTTCTCTAGGACTGATGGAAAAAATTGTTTCGGAAACATTTGCTTGCTGACTGTAAATTAAATTGCAGCACTAAGTATTTTTAGTACTTTCTTTAATAACTTTTTTTTATTTGTTCTTTGATTTTGCAAGATCTTGGTGCTCATGGTATACTTCATATGATGTGTTGCAATAACTAAAATACTAATAAGGCTCCGTCATTAAGTTGGTCCATGACATTTTCACACTCTTGCCAGACTGATGCATTAGGAAATATGCATGCCAAGATGACCACTGACCAGAAAGCTTTTACATTGTACTACAGCACTGTGAATTCACAGCTAGCACCAGAGGGAAGATTTGGACACGTTATGTTAGTTTAAGAATAAGGACTTCTTCCAAACTGAATCAGAAAAGTTAAAACACTAAAAATTTCTACTGCGGAAAATATAAACTAGAGATTGAAAACAAAACATATACATTAATTTTCAGTTTATTTCACTGCACAACAGGTCAAAACTCAATTTTAGGTAGACCTTCACTGCTTCGGAAGAGAAATTCTGTGGCCTAGCTGTAGATGTACAAAAGGAAAGTGCCTAAAGTCTGATAATGGCCAATCCATTCCACACTGCTATGGAATGTTTCATCCATCAGTGAAATATGCTCAGCCTCTCTCAGCTACAGAGTTCAGTTAAACCAGTTATCTGACTTAAATTCATAATAAGTAAAATGAACTTCACCAAT
>VZTB01008890.1:20794-237101 GCA_013397245.1 Thryothorus ludovicianus
AATACTAATAAGGCTCAGTCATTGAGTTGGTCCATGACATTTTCACACTCTTGCCAGACTGATGCATTAGGAAATATGCATGCCAAGATGACCACTGACCAGAAACCTTTTACATTGTACTATAGCACTGTGAATTCACAGCTAGGACCAGAGGGAAGATTTGGACACGTTATGTTAGTTTAAGAATAAGGACTTCTTCCAAACTGAATCAGAAAAGTTAAAACACTAAAAATTTCTACTGTGGAAAATATAAACTAGAGACTGAAAACAAAACATATACATTAATTTTCAGTTTATTTCACTGCACAACAGGTCAAAACTCAATTTTAGGTAGACCTTCACTGCTTCGGAAGAGAAATTCTGTGGCCTAGCTGTAGATGTACAAAAGGAAAGTGCCTAAAGTCTGATAATGGCCAATCCATTCCACACTGCTATGGAATGTTTCATCCATCAGTGAAATATGCTCAGCCTCTCTCAGCTACAGAGTTCAGTTAAACCAGTTATCTGACTTAAATTCATAATAAGTAAAATGAACTTCACCAATTTCTTCCTTTTTAAAAGGCTGTTTCTTGATCACATCATTATATTAGGATCCTTTTTCCTATTTTTTTAGAACATATAGTCCATAGCTTCATATTTCTGAAAAGATAAAACCTTGAAAACACCAACTAGCCAGCACAGAAATAAAAAAGCACGTAAGAAGGAATGCAAATAATTTATCTAAAGAAGAACACTTAATTCCAAGTTCATGCTTTGACTTCTGTTTCTTGAATCAAAATACTAAATCTGATTTCAAATGTTGTTGTTAATAATGTCAAAGTTGTACAAAAGAAGTGAAGAATAGCTTTGAATATGACAACAAAGAATAAAATGTGTTGAAAAGTAAGGCAGGAAATTGGTATTTTCAGAAGTGCAGAGGTGAAAGAACTAAAAGGTTCATGATAGGGAACAGTAATTTTTAAATTAATATGGATGTATGCTGTATAAAGACTTCCTTCTGGTCCTTTCTTTTCCCTGTTACACTGATAAAAAGACCAGTGAGAAGTAAGGAAAAATAATAGACATCTCTATTAAAAAAATAGACATGATCATTCTCAGTACATCTACAGTCCAGAATTATTCTCAGAGCTACTATATTTCAGAACTGTTGGCTTTTTCAAAATATTAATAATTATGTCTAAATTTGTCATTGATAATTAAGACATTTTCAATTTTTATTACTAATGCTGGAATCAATATTTAGAAAGCAAGCCAGAATCAACTTTACTGAGCTATTTCTGCAAATTTGAGAATTAAGTTCTTTTATTTATTTATCACATAAATTGGTTTAAATTGAGAATATTGGTGGCACCATTTAGCACTGGGGCTTGGAGTGGGACAGAAATCTCTACACTTTTTACTTGAGGGAAATCATTAGCTTGGAAACACAGCTGGTAGTTACCACTTTTAATGGTCTCGCCATGCAGTCCCTGGAAAACTTTTTGCAAACCAAAGACTTAAATTTCTAGATCTGAGTCTCAACACTGTCCTCAGTAGACATTATCTATCCATCAGGCTCAAATAGGTTTAATATATTATGTTTTAATGGGCCAACACTTTACCAAAATGAGAATCACGAGCATTAAAAATTAGCATAGTACTGACTGATATTTGGAGATGTCAAATGCTAATGCCCAACATAATTACAGCTTTACATTTATATTCACCTGAGAAAATAAAACTATTCTAATCTATGAACATGAAAGATCTGGCATGAAGGTATCAAAGATTGGCAGCAAGACTACACAGGGGGTCTGTACCAGATTTATAAGTAAAGCAAAGATGCCAGAAACACATTCACTTTAGGGGGAGGTACATTTGTCCATTAAATTTTTTTCCCCAGTTTATGTCTCAGATTCAATTTTTGTGTAGCATTTTTGTCACTTAAAATAATCAGACTCCAAAAGATAATAACAACAGCAGCTTGTTTTCTCTGACTTTCTCCTAGTTTTATTTTTGTAACTGATGAAAATTTCAGAAAGCTCTGAAGTTCATAATGTGTGCCTTGCTAGACCTTCAGCATAAGAAGATGATATAATATTGACAGGATAATCTCTAGCTAAGTAGCTGCTCACTTAGCAGTCAGTAGTTCACCCATTGCTGTAAGAACTGAGCTCATGTCCAGAGGATGAAACATCCTTTTGAGAAAACTGAATAGTGGTTGGAGTATAATAAGTAAGGAAATGAGAGAAAAGGGAAATTTGGAAAGCCATTTTGTCCATGATGGGCCATCTAATTATTTCCTAAATGGGAAAATGCTTTTGCCTTACCTGCTTGGCCACTGTGCACGTTCACCATGAAAAACGCTTCCTGACATCTGTTCTGAATTTTCATCTTCTTTCCATGTATGCTCCTTTGTCCTGTCATCTATGTCAACTTGCAAACAACAACATGAAATGACAGGTTCTAATCACTTCAATATTGAAAATTGTACTTTTTCTTTTTTTTTCTTTTAAGAAAAGGTTTCTATAGCATACTGTTTCCTCTCTCTCAGCTAAGTGTCTTCTAATTGCTATCATGTCACAAAGTTCAATAACACAGAACCAAACAGAGGTTTCTAACAGAAAATACGTGCTTTAAGACACAAAAAGCAAAATTCAGGTTTTCAAAGTGGAAATTGGGCTCATTGGAAACCCTTCTTAACCTCCCTTTTCCCCCAGACAAAACACTTTCTAGTATGAATGCTTATTTGTGGATCTGTCTTGCATTTCTGAAGTGCTCATTACCACTATTACTGCCACTGTCTCTCCTCTAGCACTGACACAAATAATCTACACAGCCTGAAAAGAGGCTGAAGATGCAGGAGGTCCTCAGGATAAAGTCTCACGGGTTAAAATCTTTCTGTTTTAACATCACATTAACATGAGCCCATGCCAACAGGTGAGAGCAATGCCTTCAAAATCCTCAGAGCTTCAGTGCAGGATGTTCATGCCTAGGGTAGCTCATATCCCTGCAAGGACCTTGAGACTGGGAGAAGATAACAAGCACAAGGATTGTTCCTGGGGTCTCAAAATAAGTAGGATTACAAATGTTGGTCATTTTTGTGAAAGGGAGGTAAGGTCTGCAGAGCTGCCCATCAGTCTGCTTTAAATGCAGGCATCACAAAGTTTCACCAAGGAGCTGAGGATAACATTGCTGAAGTTTGAATAGGTCAAGATTTGGTTACAACCTTTTATTTTTCCTCTTCACAATAAAAGCGAAATAATCTTAGAATGAGACCAGGTGATTTCAGATAATCTACTTGGCTGCAAAATAATAATAATGATAAATTGTATTGTTCTTTGATGTAAGCCTATGCAATATATGCTACTTGTTACCTTACAAGTTGAATCCACATACGCATCTCTAGGCCTAATTTAATGAAAACTAAGTTTCACACACAGTATATAAATTATCTTCTACCTGTAGCTGACAGCATCGTTGTTCTGCTTTCCACAAATGAAACAGGGGTATCTGAAACATTTCTTTTTTTCTTTTAATCTGCAGGAAAACCAATGTAACATTTGCAGCTGGAATTTGCATCTGTGCTGCACTGAGAAGTGTATCTGAGTGAGGCTTAAAGTTCTCCCTTCATCTTCTTGAATCCTCTCCAACTACAAGCATTAGGCCTCCATCCTGAGAAAAGATTTGTGCTGAGTGACATATCCATAGAAAGACCCACAGAGCTTTATGTGCAGAGATCTCCCAGTTTAGTCCTGAACAAACCCACTGTGAAGGTTTTTCTCCTCTATCAAATTTGATCCGGGTTTTCTAATAAGTTTAGCAGTCACACTTGCAAGTTTTCATTTTCCACAACTTCAGGTCTGGCAGAAATTATTCTTAGATGCCAGGTAAAAGCAATCAGCATCCCAAGAAATGCCCTCTGTCTGTTATTGCAGAGTTGGCAAGGCACATTACAGAGCTGCTGCTGCAGCAATAGCCCTTTACAAGTTTAACATTACATATTGGGCCCAGCTGGAGACACCATCTGAGGATCTATCTGCTGTAGTTAGATGTATATTTCTCCAAATATGTGAAGACATTAAAACTTACAGACTTGAAGGTTTTTGGTTTGTTTCTTTTTAATACCTAGTACAGGGATCCTTTGGCAAGAGTTTGTGCAGCTGAAACTGGTGATGCAGGAAGACGAATGATCAGAAAAAAAATAGAAAAATTGACTCATAAACTGATTTCCAAGAGCAGCTAAAGTGTGTTAAAATGTGTAAATTTCACATCTAGCTAGACCTTACCTAAATTGCCTGAACAGCTTAGATTGTACTAAAATCCACTGCAGTTTCTGGTTATCAAAAGACAGAATGTTTACTTAATTTCATATTATTTCAACACATTGCTAAACAGCATGGACAAAACATATTTGACCCAGCTCTAAATGGAAATTAACACCTCCATTTTTCAGTTTGAACTAAAACCTACTGAATTCAATAGGTGATTTTTCACAAAGCTGGGTTTCGGATCAGGCTCTTTATCATAGTTTTTGAATGATCTTTTTGTGACTTATTCAAGAAGGAGCCATTTTTCAGCAGAGGGCAGGACAAGGGAAACAGTTTCATTTACTGCAAAGTCAAGCTAAGCATGTGATGGAGGATTCACTTTTGTTATGAATTTGCACATTTACAAGGTATGTCCCCCAGAGAGCAAAAACAAAAGGTGTCTAAGTTGCTGCTGAGTTAGGGCCTCACTCATAAAAATAATACTGTAAAAAATTTGGTCTGTGGGTAACAATGAGAAGTTAATAGAAATGGTCACTGACTTCATTATAGAACTCTTTGGCAACAACTTTTCCAGACTCATGTTAAGCCTTGAGAGAGAAAGGTTCCAGCACAGAACCACTTAATCATTTATATGAATGAAAATGAGTGCAAACAGAATGCTGAGATGGCTTTAAGATCACCTCTTTTTTCTTGTACGGAATACCCACTATAATTACATTTTACTTGTCAGTTCATAAATTTTGCTTATTACAAAATGGGCATTATTGATTGCTTTTTAAAAGTACTAAAACTAAGCTAAGAGCAGTAGATCTCTCAGCAAATTCAAAACATACTATCTTCCAAACTAATACTGGCAAAGGGACTGTGGAAAAACTATCTAAGTTTATTGTAAGCCTAATGCAAAAAATTACCATGAGTTTTAGGTTAGTAACTTGGCTTTGAGTTTAGCATGTTTTAAACCACAATGAAAAAAAAAAAAAGAAAAAAAAAAGATAAACTTATTTGGCAAAGCCAGACGCTTTTAAAGCCAACATCCTGTAATTGTTTCCTCATTCAGCCTGGCAGCTTAAACAAGAAAAGAGAAAGAAGAAAGACAAGGAAAAAAAAGAAAGGAGAGGGAAAAGCAGAAGAGAAAGGAGAGAGGAAAATGGAAAACATCTTGAGAAAGAAAAAGAATGGAAGGGAACTGAGAAATCAAGGTGATTATCTCATTTGTAGTAAATTAATATATAAACTGTATATTTGCTCCTTTTTTTCTCCTTTGAGGTAGTGTGTACCAAAATGAAATGATGGAAGTTCACTATTCTTGTGGTATAAAGTCCAAAATCAAAATGTTCTTGTTTTGAATTAGTGCAAACAGTGGATATTTTAACACAGCTGACCCTACAAATGCAGAAGAGCCAGAGTGATAACAGGCAGCCTAAGAGGACTCAGCCTCTTTGGGATCAGTTGATTAAACATCTCCAAGTAAGATTAATACACACTGGGAATTTCCTTATTTAGAACCAGTAAGAAATAAAAGCGATCAGAAGGAATTTAGAGCTGCCATTCTCATTAAAATAAGGCTAGGGGCTGACAGCTACAAATAGTTATAAGAAAAGGGAGGGGAAATCTGACAAAGAAGAAATTAACATTTCTTATTGGATTAAAGCTAAACATTCTCTGAGAACACTCAGACTTTTACCTCTTTTACTGCTGTTTTTTTGCCAGGCCTGAACTAAGACTGAAAAAAGAGCCCAAGAGGTAGCTACTGATCTGGCTGGAAAACAATGTCCTATTCAAAGACAGTATCTGTTCCAAGCATCAAGCAACAAAATTAACTGTCCTCTGTAGAGAGGGGTAAAAGAAAACATTTATATCAATGTCCTACCAAGAATGCATTTTGCATTAAGCTATGAAGTTAAGAAAATAGAATACACAAAAGTATTTTTAAAGTGTATGCAATTTAAAAACCTTCTAAATATCTTAACAGGGCACTTGGCTACAACTGTATTTTGCAGGCAGCAGTAGAGGTTTTTTTGTGGTTTCAAATCAGGGGATGGGACTGTACTCCGTCAAGAAATTATCACATCAAACTGAATGCCACAGTGAAAGCAGCAAATGAAATTTTTCAGTGCTCAGAAAATGGCCAGATAATCAGGTTGTGGCTCAACAGGTCCAGAACAGCTGCATTTATGAAGCCACTGACACATGGTCCCAGTGTCAGTTGAGTGACAGTTGGAAAAGCTTTTGGTAACAAAGTTTTATGAGACATCAGAGCAAATTCCATACAATTATCCATGAGAATACCCATCTTTACTACAAGAGCAAAACATATGCAAAGTGCCTTTGCAGCACTTGTCCAAGAAAAAAAAGAAAACAAATAAAACCAGGAAGTCTTGGGCTCACACTGTTGGCCTTCTCACCATTCCGGGGATACAAAAGACTGCTAAGGTACTCTGTGACAGTAGGTACAGATAGCCATGTAACAAAGGAAAATGATCTGCTGATACACCAGAGTCAAAGATGAACCTTCCATATTTTCCATGATAACAATCTAAGAGCAGAAAATGTCTAACATGTAGCCTAGTAAGAAGGTTAATTTTCTCGTGATACACCAGGAATAATGCATCTGGACCAAGAATAAAGACTGCCCCACAAATGAACAGCAGGAATATGCTGGGACACGGGTCTCACATCTTTGTGGACTGTGTGCCTGAAATTCTTTTCCTGGCATCTAAGGCACAATGGACAGGAATTCACATGTGCCCAGAAAGCTCTGGAGATCTGTCCTTCCCTTTGTCTCTCCCTCAGCACTCAGGGGAACAGGGGTGGTAGAACAGAGAAAATCAGCCTTGCCAGCCACTCAGTTTTGTCCCCTGTGAAGCTCTAGAGTGGCAACCAAGCCAAAATGGAATTGCTTTCCATGCACTTTGGGGTGCCAAGCCAGAGCAAAGACAGACTGTTGATACATCTGTCTCAATAAGAAAGATGGAAGATTCATCTGTCTCAATAAGAAAGATGGAAGATTCAGCTGATTCTGTCCAATTTTTTATTAATATTGTTATCTTCCCTTTAATATTTGTGGATATCAGCGTAGAAGTCTTTGGAGCATCTGTAGATGCTCCAAAGACTTTCACCACTATCTTAGATATTGTTTCTCATTTTCCAGCCATCTGGTGCCATTCACAGGTATATTAAAGCCCTTGGAACAAGACTTGCAACTTTAATCCTGTCAGTGTTCTACTCTAAAAAATATCTAATTTTCCCAGTCTAGACATATTTAGTCCTTCCAATTTAAATATTTGTTAAAATAATTTTCATTTCCACATTATTATTTAATAGGTTTTTTTAAATTTTTTTTCTATGTATTAAGCAGTTTCCTTCTTGTTGTTACTGCTCCCAGTTTGATAAATCTTCTTAGAACTTCATTGTTTCTGGCTTGGTTAAAAGAAAGTATATTCATGCCATGAAATAGCTATGTGAAAGTGAAGTCAGCACATTAATCCTATGATTTGCATAGTATCTTCTGCCACTGCCAAATTACATGAAAAACAAAGGTCCTCTATTCTTTACCTGTGTTGTAAACTGAAAATCTTTTGTACATCACCCACATTGTCCTTTCATAAAAGTTTTCCAGCACACATTTACGAGGTATGATATGCTAGCTTGTGTTCCAATAGAGAGATTCAGTAAATCAGCTATGTTATATTTCATTACAGGACTGATAACCTCAGAGGATTCATCTGTAAAAAAGTTTTATCTTGTAAGTAAATCCCACAAAGAGTATCAAGGAAAGAAATACCAGGTCACACTAAATTGTTTGGTAACTGACTAAAAAAAAGAATACAAATACTTGAAGGTAAAACCCCCTGAAATCTAGGAAAATAACTCCTTTCACAAAAGAAAATATCTGCTTCCTTTATTTTGAGGATTTTCTTTAAAAAGAAGCCTGTTCTTAACTGAGAATACAGTTGTATACCTGACAATCTAAGCATTGGCCTCTGGACAAGCAAAACAGAAAATGTAGAACTTGTTGAACCTGTGGATTTATATCATTAGGATTTGAAGTCAGAAATCAAAGATGGACATACTGTTCTTCAAAAAGGTAGAGTATAGACAAGTAGAAAACAATAGCAAACATAATTCCAAAAAGAGTGTGATGTCATCAAGCTAAGAATGTTAGTAGGATTTTCCATGGAACAGGATTGAATGCCAAGACTTAAAGTATTTTGTAAAACAATCTATGTTAACCCTGTAGCTGAACTAAAAATCCAGTAAATAAACTGATGAGATAGGGATTAGTCTTGGCAGCAACTCTGCTGCCCTACTAGTAAAAGAGAAATAACAATATCTCACAGAGAAAAAGAAAAATCTTACTAGAGTGGATATTTTGACCGTTTGCTGCTACACTTTAAAGTTGTCAGGCTAAATTGCTGGGAGATGGTGTCCTGTTCAAAAAGAATCAGTGTTCTACCATGACCAAATGTCTAAACTCTCTGGTAAGATACTGGTTTTGCTGTTTCAAAGGGTGTTGAACTGAATTCCCATAAACTGTACTGGAATAAATAATATGATCTGGTCTGAGTCATGACTCCAGAATAGGCTCTGCTTGGAAGAGAACACAGGAATAACAGGGCTCAGTTCTCAGGCTGGTGAAAGGCTGTTCTGGTTGACAGCTTATGTTAACAGCTTCTGTGCTGGGAGTCTGGCAAAAGGCTTCAGGGAAACTGTCTGTTTGCTTTCATTCATATTTTATATATGTTACATATACACACAGAGAGCTCTGCATGTATTAGCCAGTAATTTTTTGTCACAATCGTGACCATCACACTATGCACGTGAGTAGCCGTGGCTAAGAAGGGGCATTTCAGATCTTATTTAATAATCTCCATTTTCATGTTCTGGCAAGGACATCTGAGGAGCATTACCTTACAATGTTAAGCAGTGTTCCCTCTCATACAGCAGACACCACTTCCAGTGCAAATACATGTGCTTACAAGTTTAATGTTAGCTGTCAGTAGGTACTCAAGCATGAAAAGTTAACATTTGCTTTCTATCAGGATTCACGTGACCAGGGCTCAGTGGCTTGAGTGCTGGAGAAAAGCAAGCACAGAAGGTCCTTGACACCAGAGTAATAAAGCTTTTAAATTTAAAATAAAGCTTTACAGATGTTTTGGCATCTCCTCAACAGAATTTAAAGAAAATAACAACAAAACCAAGCAAATAGGCAGGTAGTTAACCAATTAGGAATGTTTTTCAGTTGCACATCAGTTCAAGGCAAACTCATCTGGTAGCTGAGTGAAAGCCAAGGATAGCTGATATTGCACACTGGAATACTTTGGACATTGTTCAGTAGCAGACCCACTCGAAAATGAAGAAGGATCCAAGTCTAGTTCTATATTTCTTTACAGCAGCAGAATTTTAGGAATATGTGAAAAACTGGGTGATCCCACAAGGATTCAGAAGCTCACAAATATACCCAATATCAGACCCAATCTAACATTTAAGCCACAGAAATTCAAAATCCCCATGTTAAACAAGCTTTCGTTTTCAATAGCTTAGAAATTTTTCCTCTTGAAAATTACCAAAAAAGTGTTCCCAGACTGACTGTAGAAGTTTTCAGCATGTTAAAAATTCAACAATTAAAGAATCAATGCCAGTCAGGGTTAGACTGGCAGCTAAATGTAAAATGCAGGACTGTGAGCTGGATACAGGTCCTCAAGTAAAAGTCTGAGAAGTTACAGTGAACAGTTATTTAAACATTAGCTCAGTAGTAGTGAAAAAATAAAGGAAATGAAAGGTTAGGAATGTTGGAGCTAAAAAGATAATGGTCAATAGCTCAAAGACAAATGGCAGCAGGGTGCAAGGGACACTCCCCAGGGGATATTGCCTGGGCTGTGACGTTTCAGATCCTCCAGCCACTGACACAGGCAGAGCTCTCACCAGCCTCACGGGTGACACGCAGGGGACATTGTCCCTGACATTCAGGGACACATCAAAAACCTCAAGGAATGAGCCAGCTTGAGCCCCATGAAGCTGAAAGACCCTAGGCAAAAAACACAGCCTAGGAAAGGTCTGACTTAGAAATCAGCTCTGCAGAAATGGGCTAGGGGGTCAATTTTACATGAGCCCAACCATCCACTGCTCTGCATTAGCAAGGATGTAGCCAGCAGGGAAAGGGAAGGCATTCAGCACCTGAGAGGCTACACCTGGAGCACTGTGTCCTGCTGTTAAACACTGGAACAGGCATCCAGAGTGCCTGTGGAATCTTTATCACAGGAAATTTTGACAAATCAGATGGAGAACGTTTTGAATAGTCTGATCTAACTTTGAAGTCAGTCCAGCCTTGAGCAGGAGGTTGGTTTGGATGGCTCCAGGTGTCTCTTCCAACTGAAGCTTTCTTGCAATTACATGAAAAGACAAGTAATAACATTACAAATATTACTACTCCACCATTAGTAATTCATTTACTTATTCCTCATTACAATGAGCCACTTGCCTCCCAGTCTCAAAAAGGAGTATTTATTTTTAGAACCAAAAATATTTCCTTCCACATATAAAGTGACTATATTAGATATTAGAACTCTTGAGCTTGAAAGATGTTGTGGCGTGGACAAAGACACAGTGTTTACAAGATAGTATGAAGTTCATTACCATGAGGGGCATGAAAAAAGGCAGATGGGAATAATTCGTTCACTGTTTCCTAATAGAAGTATGAGAAACTACCAAAAAAAGCTAGAAAAACTAAGTTAGCACAGTTTAATGAAGGTTACATAGATAAACCTTTGACATTGACAAGTACTGCAATTTTTATGATAGTGCCCTTCAAGTTTTACCCATCACTAAAAAGAATTAACTTTGTGGGAGGTTCCAGTAGTACACAAACATGCATGGCAGCTAGATATCTCACAAAGAATCTGAGACACAAGCACTATTTTTGTTCCATGTTCTATGATATCAGACCATATATTTTATTTACATAAAGGTTTTTGTATAACAGAAATCAATAGGAAATGTCAAACACCAGAAGGTGCAGCCACATGAATAAGCTTGATAGAGATATGCTGATTTATACGTAACAGAGATATCTGAGCCTCAATTTAGATCAATAAACCCACCACTGACTTAGACTGCCACAGCAGGAAAAATCACAATGGAGGGTGTACCCTACAAACCTTTGAGATAAACAGATGATTAAACACCTGAAGCAATTCAAAATGATCACACTGAGTACTGGATGTATGCAAGAACAAAGCTCATGTCAGTTGGGTTGATCTACAACTATTGCTGCTTTTATTTTACACCATGATGTGATCAGGTGAGGTTGCTATAGATAAAAAGAGCTAATTATCACCAATTAAACATGCGCTAATTAATTCAGTTTTATCTGTTCCAAAACCATATTAATAATCAATTTCAAAGATTTGGGCCTGGTTGGATGGGGCTCTGAGCAGCCTGGTCTAGTGGAAGGTTGCCCTGCCCATGGCAAGGGGTTGGAAGGAGATGACGTTGAAGGTCTCTTTCAATCCAAACAATTTTATAATTCTATAACTGTGAATAAGGAAGGACGGGGGAGAAAAAGTAAAAAGTAAATTCTGTACCTAAAATGGGCTATTTTCAATTTAACATTTTACTAATCACTTTTTACCCTCTCAGCAGTTCAGACAATGAGGATTTAGAGTGCTACCCATTAAAAAAAAGGTTTAAATGAGAGGTGCAAAATCAAGCCACAGTTCTTTTATATATGAGTCAGAGAGGTAATGCTTTCACTTTGCAGAAAAAAAAAAAGCTATTAAAAACTTGTCCAGATGTTCACTGTTCTGCTTTAAGTGAGCAAAAGCTGCTACTGAAAATCAATCATAAGTCTGGAAATACCTTTACTTTATCTGTTAAAGGACTGACAACATAGGCACAGCTGGGAGTTAAATAGCAAATGATTTCTTTGCTGTTGTTATATGGTAGCTATGGTTATGCCAGCACTTACTTTTCAAACACTCATGAGACAGAGAATTACAATAGAGACATAAATATATTCTCCAACCTGAGACTGTCTTTGGGTCCTGTCTCTTTCAGTATTTCTGGGCAAGCATGTACCAAACTGGACAGTTCTGCATGTCTGAAAAGAAGCTTTTTGCACTGAAAAGTTTTTAAAGACTTTTAACTTGGAAAAAAAAAAAATACAGTTCTGGCATGAAGTAAGGCCCTTGGCAAAACACAAGCCCATAGTCTGCTCTACTATCTGTTAGCATTTCCAAAGAGAAGCCAGCAGCCTACTTAAGCTTCTGAGATTTCTACAGTCACAGTAACATTTTCTTCCCAAATCTTTCAAGATGAATTTACAACCCAGGACAGACACAGAAATTTATTATTCACAAAAAAGGCTCCTTTCTTCTTTTTTTTTTTTTTTTTTTTTTGTCTTTTAAACTGCCTAAGCTGAGATGTGCATCAACTCTCATTTCCTCTCTATCAAATCTGTATGTTGTCCCAGATTTTAGTAAATCAAGTTAGGTTTGACTTAATGTGAATAACAGCACAACTTTGGAGCCAGATATTAACTGAATAAGTTGTAAGAAGCTGTAAATATCTCTGAAAAAAGTACATATGAGAAGCAAACGGCAAGAATTTATATTTACAGCATGTTGTCTTGGTTTGATTTCCACCCTAGTCTGGTAAAACTCTAGACATTGCAACAGAGCTGCAATGGTCATGTGTAGTCAACTCTGCTTCTGCAATGCCCTTTTAGTCTCCAGGTTATCACGTGGGAGAAATAAACCACAATGAAATAAAACGATGCAAAATCCTCTCCTCTCTTCTTGAAGTTTCTAAGAGGTGCTAGAAAAGACCTTGTTTCCTCTTTATCAAAATTACAGAGAGAAGAATGGCTAAAGGAAACGGGAATCTTTTCATTTGTTGTCATTGTTCTGTGCCTTTTTGCATGAGAGGACAGTACAGAGACCTGGTGACTTCTACTGGCTCACATGTGGGCTTGCTGTTCTTTTTCCTAGCCTACAGGTGCTAATTCTTTTTACCTTCACCTGATTTTATCATGACTCTGAGCAGTTCATGGCATGTTCAGCTAGCCCTGCAATTTCTGACAATCATTAAAAAAAAATTAAAAGTGGACAAATGTGTGTTTGTTGTGATCCCAGCATTGATGGGCTCTGAATTTCATGCATAATAAATAAGAGTAGGAACAAATAGCAACAAGCCATGCAATGCTGCAGAAATTAGAGGAATTCAGAGGTAGAATTCCTAGGTCACCTTTCCTCATGTTTTTGTTGAGTTTCAGAGTTGCTAACACTATATTCTGTGCAGAGTCTGGAAATTAAAGAACCACACATTTTGTGGTTTTATCAAAACATGAAACAGTTTTACAATAAAGTTTACTTTTTATCTGTCTGTTACACTGCAGAAGAGGTAATGAGGACTGTCAAAAAAAAATCTTATTTCCCCCATTCTCAATAATGATTTGTTACACATCCTTTTCTAGCATAAAATAATTCTGTGAAAAATAAAGCAGGCATGAATCTTATTTGGGTTACAGAAAGGTCTGAATCATTTATAACTGAATTAATTGCTAGAAAGGCTTATGAGCAGCCAATTAGTAATATTTGTATTTGGATCTGCCAGTTGGCCCAGAACTGAAAATGAGTATTAGTTTTGACATAAAGACTGTAGTGTTCACAGATAAAAAAACATTCAATCAAAATCAAGAATATCCTTGAGAATTACTGTCTTGAATGGAACACGCCTGATAACTGGCCAGATAATTCTATTAACCAAAACTGCCTCAGACATTTCCCAACTACTGATTCAAAAACTGATTCTGCATTCCTCACACAACATCCTGAAGTCCTGGTTCCTTTCTCTCCTTCTATAAAGTCCTAAAAAAGTGGGAGGGAAATATGGTGCCACACATGAAATACATAGGTGCCAACAAGCTGTTAATTTGTGTCCATTACACTTCCACAGGACTTTAGAGAACTTGATTTTCCCCACTTGGTGTTCCACTTTTCCACAAGCAGTAAACAAATTTCCAACTGATTTGGATTACCTTGAGTACTGTGAGTAAATTCTGCAAAGGACCAGGCAACAAAAGCAATGTCTCTGACATCCCCCAGAAGCGTCCTGTCAAAAACTAGCAAGGTTACAAGATGCAAACATGGGCTGGGATGTGCCTAGAACATGTGGCTTCCAGGGGAACAATGTCACTCTTATTTTTCTTCCCTCCACATCCTCTTCTCAAGCAGCATGTGGGACCAGAGGAAATGCTGCCATTTCTGGAAAAGGAAGGTTGTTCTGAGCTGCCTCTGTGACTGAGCAAAGATTGATCCCTGGGACCCCCATACTTCCTATGACCTGTCATGCTCCCACCATCCTAGTCTGACAAGACTCAGCCCAAAATTAAATATGAGAAGAGAAATGAAATCAAAGGGAAAGAATAAGCATTGACAAAAGAGTTCTGTACAGTCAGAAATGTGTACGTCAGGCAAGCATCTCTTACAACTTATTCTTTTGTAGCTCCTGGTCAGAATCTGTATTTTGTGAGTTATGGCAATTTCTAAATTTTTCACTTAATAGAAGAGTAATTGCATAATATGCCAAGGCACAGTTCTGGGCTGTCCTCAGGCACTCACACTCCTGGGCTGTGTGCTTTTACTCTTTCTTGAATGATTTTTGACAGTTAGCTGTATTTTAAACGTTTTTTGTGTTCCTTACTACGGACTCTGCTCTCCTTTACATTACAAACTCCGGGAGAAGTTTCATAGCCAAAGGGTTTTTCAGAATTTCAAACATATTTTGCCCATGAAGAATGCATTCACACTTTGCTGAAGTAAATGACAATAAAATTTTGTATAATTAGATTACAACCTATAACGAAATTTTACCGGTGAGAAATTCTGGAATATGAAGAACATTGTGCAATGCTTAGAGAAGTATCTGAAAGCTTTTAAGTTAAGCATCATTTAAAACAGATTTTAATTAAGGATTTTCCTTTTTTATTACATATTAAGGTCTCTAAGAGCATAACTTCCATAAATAGTCAAGAATAAACTACATTCAGACCTACATATAAGCACATTTCTTGGCACAGACAAATGAAAAGTGTGATTGCTGACATCTCTTTGAAGGAAGATTTTCTTTTTTTTTTTTTCATCCCAGCCCTTGTTTTATTTATATGGCTCTGCACACTTTTTTATTTTTAATTATCCTAAGGAAAAGAAAGGGTGGAGGGAAACAGATCTTTGTTTTCCAACTGAGACAGTGAAATGCATTCCAAAGCTGCTTTTGTTTTTAATTTACAGAAGCCCTCATGTCTAATCTACTAAGCCAACAAATAATCTGTTTGCCAGGTTTTACATGAGAGTCGTGAAAAGTGCATACAGTTGCTGACTTTATTCTTTTTTAGGATACAGATTCAATCTCTGTCATAAACTTGAAAAGATCCTTTTGGAGAACTTTCCACAATGAATTTATTTTTAACTATGCATTTTGTTTCCCAGGAGGTATTTCATTTTTACCCACTTACTTGAGTATCTTTGGCTCTATTTCTTAATAACAACAAAATTAATTTTTTGCCTTATCTGAAAGATGAAATAGCAAAGCCTGCACCTTTGCTCATGAAAGCAGCTGTTTAAAAGCAAAAAAAAAAAGTATTGAGAAATACGTTCCACTCTGAATAAAAAAAAAGGTACAGAGCAGATGATCACTCCCATAAATTTCCATACACAGAAAAAAAAATACTTTTACATCCTTCAGTTCTTTCAGAGCGACCCTGTATCCTACATGTCCTAATAATGAAGCTGAATTTCAGTATTAAAAACTTAATTTGTATCCTGAGAGCCACCAAAACCTTGCAGGACAGTAACACAAAACCACAGTGTCTCCACACCTCTGTAAATATCTTCTGATAAATCCGTGTACGCAGGCAAGACAGAGACAGTGTTTTGCAGTGAGGTTTTTGGATGCTGTGAAGCACAGTGAGGGAATTTCTTTTCAATTGGAGCAGTGCAGCAGCAGGTTTGAATTTCCCCCCCTGCTCTCCATTAGGGTCCATCTCCTGCTCTAGACAGCTCTCAGTGTGGCACAGCTGTACCAAGAGCACCACTGAACCAGCTGCCAGCTCCCCCAAACCTCAGCCTTCACAGGCAAGGCCAGGGCCCAGAATGCATTATGTTCCTCCAGAGAGCCTCCCCTTCCTTCTCTTAAAGAAAGGCTACATGAGTTCAGATGGGCTGAAGCAAAGAGAATTAACAAAGAAGGGCGAAGAATCTTCAAATAGACATAAAGCAACGGCTGAGATGTTTTTAACACACTAGATATGTGAATAAAAATTTGAAAAAAGTGCACAAGTATTACTAACAATTTAATTGCTTCATCTTACACCTATGTTGCTTGTAAATACATATAAGAAGGATGTTCAGAGTCCCTGCCCTTGAGAAGCAGTCAGTAACTTACAACATTTAGAAAAAAAGCTATCCATATCCACCAGCTGCAGGTAAAAGGCTTTGGCCTCAGCACTTAGCTGCAGAAATGTGAATGTAGCCAAATACAGCATTTTTAGAATCAGAATAAATGAAATTTTAGGCACTTCTTTAAATTTCTTCAAATACACACTGGTAAACTAGCTAGTATTGGTTTTAGATACATTGCAGATTAACCATTTATTTGTATGATCATGAATTCTCATTTCATTCAAGGGATTTATTTTATCCAATACCTTTCATCTACTTCACTCATGTTGAGCTCAGTATTACTGTACAAGTCAGCCTGCTCTTGGGCTAGTCAGAATATAAAGAGATAACTTGTGCTATGGAATTTCAGAATTTTAATTTTCATATTTTTATTTAAACCATCCCAAAACATGGAGATTTTCATATATTGATAACCAATATTTGAATTAATAAATAAATAATACAAATAATAAATAATAAATTGAAAATCCAAACATTTAAAATCATTTTTTTTTCTTAATTTATGCTCACCATTCTCTTTTACACGAATAGATTTATAACCTGTATTCATTAGTTCCTTCTTGCAGAACCATCAGTGCCTTTTCACAAAGTAACTCCTTTCTAAAACCTCCACCTCTCAAACACCTTCCTCATCTGTCTTGGCTGAAATAAGAGGTATAAATTCCTCCTCAGCCCCATTTTTTTGCTGTGGAGGAAAACTACCATTCAAAGTAATTTGCACCTAGGACAGCATCTGGACATGGGCTTGGGTACCCACCTCTTTTACCCTGTGTGGTTTGCCTCCATGACAGAGCAACCTCAAACAATGCTCATGGCTCTGGCAGAACAAGAAATGGGAAAAAAATTCTCTCAGTGAGAAGAACTGTGGTGCAGAGAGGGTCAAGCAATAAGTTTAACATGAACAACTCAAATGCCTGGCATTGCCCCCGTTCCTAATAAGTGCTGTTATTGAGAGAACTTGCATTGTCCCACAGTTCCCTGTCATGCAGATCATTACATCTTTCTGCCCATGTAATGTAGTAAAATTAGATGGACTGATTACAGGGGTTTGGTTTGCAGAAAAAAAAATACTTTTCTATCACGTGCTGCCATTAATGACGCACTTGACCGTGTTCAGCAGCTCCCAGGCCACATTTATTGTCAAAGAATTAAGGAAAGTAATGCAGCCTCCTCCCTCCCTCCTGCAGGCCCTGGTCAGGCTGCTGTGCCTTTCATTTAATTTTATTTTTTTATCTCCTGCTTTTACATACCCCTTGAGGCACACGTTCTCAAAAGTGAGAACCACTCAAATGTAGTTTACGTTACCCCACAGAACACTATAAAGAGGCAAGAAAATTGTCAAGCAAGGTGGCAAGATTCACACCAAAAATAATTTTGTAAACACTCAGAGATGTTGTCACAACAAACCCAGAGGAAAAATTTTACTTCCTTGGCAGCCAATAATGGAGAAGGTGACAGGAGAGCAGGAAGAGAGAACGAAGACTCCCACATGCACTTGGGATGCTTTTCGGATCTCAGCTTTGTCTATACTTAGGCTGTAGATGATTTTTGATCACCAGTCTCCACTGCCAGTGAAACTGTTCACTTCAATTCTGCGTGCTCCTTGATGGGCTGGATACATTTTCACAGATGCTATCATCACACTTCAGCTGCAATAATCATGTTGGAGTTGTTACTATACTCTACAGGCCAGCTCTTCTACACTGAGATGTCCAGTGCTGATGAATATGGCACAAATCAAGCCTAGACACTCCTTTCTTAAAACGTTTCTTAAATGTTTCTTCGTAGGGAGTGATTATTCCCAAAATATGATGAGAGGAAACATGATGGAAAGAATAAGTGACCAAAAAAGTGGCAAATTAGGATATGGACAGACAACTGCAAACTACAGTTAGCACAGCTCAGCAATTTCCCCACTTACAAACTGACTTGCATTAATGGATGACAGTACACTTCTGATGCACTGCTACTGTAAAGAAAAGTAGATAATTTTAACCAAGTTGCTAGTTTGAATCAAGATATTCTAGTATGGAACACCTCTTACCTTGGAATTTCAGTTAGAAGCACACAGACAGGCAATGAGTAGAAATCCCTTGAGCTGTGAAAGCTCAGTTACTTGCCTCTCCCCATTCTCTAAATTTCTACAGCATTTGTTGCAACCAGTGCTGGACCATAAATTCCACTATCCTAAAAGCTCTAATAGCTCTCCTATGTGCTTTACACAAATAAACAGTAATTTGATATCAAATTTCCTGCTCTTAGCTGGCATCCAAAGCAGTCACTGGGAGTAGATCAACAGCAGTTCCTGCTTGATGAGACTAAGGGGCACAATCCTGGGTCTATGCTCAGGCCCAGCTGCCCAGACCTATTTATCCCCAGGGGCCAACCAGAGCTTCCCCTCCCTCCTTGTGCACCAAATTCCCTTTGCAAAGAAAATCTGGGTGCATGAGGGGGGACTGAGCCTTCTGAAACACAAATACAGCCAGCAGAATCTTGAAAAAAACAGACAATGTATGCTTTGGGGTTTTTTAACAAATATGAGCAACTGTCAGCTCAGGATGAAAATTAACACACAGAATCATAAAATGGTTTAGGTTGGAAGGGACTTTGAAGATCCTGTAGTGACCTCCTGTCATGGGCAGGGACACTTTTCACTAGATCAGAATGCTCAGAGCCCCACCCAGCCTGGCCTTGAACAGTCCAGGGATGAGCCCACAACTTTTGTGGGCAATCTCTTCCAGTGGCTCACCACCCTCACAGCAAAGAATTTATTTCTAATACCTAATCCAAATCTACTCTCTCAGTTTGAAGCCATTCCCCTCTTATCCCGTCACCACATGCCCTTGTAGAAAGTCCCTCTCCATCTTTCCTCTAGGTTTTCTTAAGGTACTGGAAGGCCATATTTACCTTTTTTTTTTTTAACCTTTTGTCCACTCTTCACTCAGGATAATTTTCCTTATCTCAGGCCAGAGTTTAACCAATTGTTCCCGGTTTTATCATGTTTTGAAACACAGATATTATTGTCCAGGTACTTTTTTAGAAACATATTCTTTACATACTTGTATAAGAAACTTTTTCATAGCAATTAAAAAATTTACAGCAGCTTGAAATCTTGTTTCTGCTACAGAATTTATAGCCTATGGACAGTGGCAGGACAAACTCTTTCATTCTGCTCTCCCTTGCTATTCTTCCGCATTTTCATATGCTGGTTTCTCCCCTGAAAGGTAAAATGCAAAAGACTGTTCTGAGAAGCTCATGATTTGCACAAGCTGTTAAGCATTCACTATCACCAGAAAAAAGTTATTGAGGATCCTACTCTCCTGTGTGAAAACTCATCCTGATTGAGACAAATCAGACTGATTCGAGCTGTCCTGTATTGACTTGGACTGAAAACACAAAACTCTGCACAGGAACAAATGGTTATGAATTATTACACTGGGTAGCATCAAAGGGCCTAGAAAATTAGCAAATGAGGCAGATACTCCACAACACATCAGAAGGCAGTGTAAGCTAAACAATATACACTGAAGATCTAGTCAGGGTCTCACAAATATTTTCCTTATTTTAAAATGAGAATGGCTGATGCCTTTTTAGTCATATGAAAGTTTTAGGGGCTCATGATGCTCTATGTTACTTAATGGGAAGCCAACTCCTTTTTTAGCTCAGATAAGAATGGTACTGCTGTGCAACCACTTTGTGGCCCATGTGAAAGCATTAAACAAGGCACAGAGAAATCAGTCTCCCTGCTTTGTGCACACCATTCTCAGCAACAAGAGCATCTGGAGCTAGTCTGGTACTAAAATATGCTAATAGGGAGATCACATTGCCTATGTAGCACTAAGTAGTTCTGTATCACATTTGTTTCAGAGCTGACAAAAAGAAGCCCCAGAAAAAGAAAAAAAAATAAAAAAGACAACCATTTAAAAAAAAGGAAAAAAATCAACAAACCTACTAAAAAACCAACCCCCCCCAAAAAAAAACATCCCCACACTTATATTCTGCCTTCCTCACCCTTAGTTATCAGCCACCACCTTGTCAGTGGTGCCATTACAACTGCTCAGGAGAGTAGATCACTGAAGAGGTCTTGCCTAAAACAGCTGGATTGATACAAGAGGTGGGACATTTGCTTGGATGGCTTCTTTCACTGAGGACCAACCCAATTTATAGCAGGTCACACAAAGATGCATTAACACAGCTTCACTGAGTGCAAATCCTCCCTGACGGGTCTGGCAGCCACCTGGGATGGTATGATGCCAACAGATGACAAGGGAAGATGGACTGACATCATCTACCTAGGCTTCTGAAACGCCTTTGACACAGCCACACACAACACGCTTATCTCCAAAGTAGAGAGACATGGATTTTACAGAAAGAATGTACATTGGATAAGGAATTGGCTGGATGGACGCAGACAGAGGGTTGTGGTCAGTGACTCTGTGTTTAGGTGGAGTCCAGTGGCAAGTGGAGTCCCCCAGGGCTTTGTCTTGGGACCTGTGCTCTTAAATATCTTTTTCAGTGAAGAGCTGGAGCACCTTCTGTATGGGGACAGGCTGAAAGACCTGTTCAGCCTGGATAAGAGGAGGGCTCCAGGATGACCCTGCAGCAGGCTTCCAGCACCTAAAGGGAGGTTACAAAAAAAATTAGAGGACAGAGGGACTTTTGAGAGGGACATATAGCCATAGCACAATAGAGAATGGCTTTAAGGTGAAAGAGGAAAGGTTTGGATCAGATATTAGAAAGAAATTGTTTTCCAGGAGGGTAGGGAGGCATTCTAACTATTTGCCCAGAGCAGCTGTGGATGCCCCATCCCTGGCCATGTTCAAGGCCAGGCTGGATGGGGCTCTGAGCATCCTGGTCTAGTGAAAGCTGTCCCTGTCATTGCACAGAGTTGGAACTGTATGATCTCTATGGTCCCTTCCAGCACATATACAAGGAATTGTATCACATTTTCTAGACACATACACAAGGTAGTATATTCTTTTTCATGACAGCCAATATAAGATAAGAAGATATAAGAAATCTACTCAGGCTAGGTTTCCAGGACTCCAAGCAGTCACTTGGACTGTTAAAGTCAAAGAGCCTGTATGTTAATGAAAGCAGAAAACACTGCCTTGCCTCCTGTAGTGAATTCCTGTTTTGCTCAGATTGGAATGAAGATTACAGACTGTGTGGTCAGAACTAAAAGGTATAAAATTGACCATCCTCATAACCAAGTATTTAGCATTTAATGGCCCTGAACACCAACTCCAGGAGCTTTTTCCAAGTGCACCTTAGTGATCACACCCTGAAGTTCTTGCAGGGGGTGGGTGTGGAGGTGTGTGTGTGTGGAGAGAGGATGTGTGGGGTGTATTTTCCAGTCCCTCACGTATTCATACACCACATGTGTGAGAAATAGAACCTGAATAGTAACCGAAGGCTTGGTTTATTCAGTGGAGAATAAAGGCTGTGTGTTCAAATAGGCACTAACGTGAGTGGGTTGGTCAAATTTTCCCTACAGTTGTTTTATTCTGGGAAGCTCACAATGGAGAAAAGAATTCTTTTGATATTCATACTTCAAAGAGCACACTTTTGTGAATATTTTCAATAGAAGATGATAGCAGTACTGATTTATATAGGCTGTGTATAAACCAACACATGCATATGCACAAATATACATGCACAGCATATACATATGTATATGTAGAACTATCTGTAACAGAAGAGGAGATCCTTTCATTTTGCCTTTTGTGCTGCTCACTCCAGGAATCTACCCTTGATCTTGGCAGAACTGATAGTTTATAATGAATACTTCTCCAGCTTTCATGGTTGGCATCAAGGAAACACCTGGGAGTAAGATTTGTTCACAGTGGTTTTGTACATTTCCTTTTTACACATAGTTACTATTCTGTTTGCCTCTAATAAACATTCTTATTGTGTTTAAATATTTTATTGGTTTTGGAAAAACCAAAACAAATGAAAACAAATAAGTAAACAAGAGGGACTGCTGTGCTTCTGCAAGTGGAAAGAGATACTGAAAGAGTAAAGAAAGCCAAAGTCAGGAGATGTACCACTGACTGTACTGCAGATTACGTTCACCTGACATTTTTGAGTGCCTCATTTTCCCTTCAACTGTCTACACAGAAACACAGATATAAGAAAATTATGATCATTCTCAGGAATGCCCTAATTTCTGTCTAATGTCCTCAGAATCATGGCATTTACTTTATATTGTATTCAACTCAACAATAACACTGTGAGATTCAGTGTAATATCCTCACCTAACAGAAAGGAGTTGATGCATTAAGAGGCCAAATCACCCACAGAAGGTGACACCACAAATTTCTGACAAAGCTCTCAGAATCTGACATAGAACATTTGAGGTGTAGCCCATTTTTTTGCATCAGTTTAATACAACTGTTATTAATCCCTGAAATAATATTTTAAGCAGGATAAAATGCCAGATGTATAGCAGAGTAAACAGAATATATGAAGTAGAGACTTAGAGGCACAATACCCCATTCATTCTATTTTTAGGACCCAAGTCAGCACAGTCAGATAATATTCACGTTCTACATTGATGTGGTCAGACTTCCCTTGTCATACGACATTCCTTCTTCCTTTCTGTGCAATTTTCTGCTTGAGGTTTGAAACATCCTTGACTCTAGGTAGACTTGAAACTGCTCAGATCTGAATTATTTCCAGTAACAACTTCTGTTCTAAGCAAGTTATAGAGATTAGAAATAGAGCTAGCTGAAACAGTGTGGTTTGTTTTAGGGGATCTCTTTTAAAAGGTTTTGACTAGCTCTGTAAATTGAATAGGAAAAAAACCCAAAATTAAAGAATCAGGTATCTCAGAAAAACCATATACTTTGTTATTCAATTTACCTAACAAACTTACAACCTAAAGGCATAGATGCAAGAAATACAATCAGTGAACAGAATCACTTATTTGATGAAGTTTTTGGGGTAGAAACCAGTGAAGAGTCAGTCCTTTTTCCACATACAGGTTAGCAGGAAGAGGCTATTCCAAGGACTGAAATGCTCACATGAGAGCCCTAGTACTTGTGCAGGTAGGTTAAGAAAGCAACTGTAGGGTCTGTAAATCTCAATATTCCCCCATACTCTACTGCTCCAGCTGAGCATGGAGAGGAATAGCACTCTGTGGGATATTTTTCCTTCCTGTGATACCCTGTATTTTAGTCTAGCACAACTCTGGAAAGAAACTTCACTGGAAGTTCAATCGATTCCACAGCTTCAAATGTGTTTCAAAACCAGCTTACATGAAAAGGGGAATAAAGGGGAGCTTCTAATACTGTATCTTTATGAATACTTATGAAAATATGTGGATCAAAGCCTCTTCCTCTGCAAGTAAATTTCAAGCCTCCTGTAGGACTCAAAGGAAATGTATTAGAACTCATTTTATATTTCAGTTAGCATAAAGCATGTATTCTCGCAATAGGCTTTTTCCTAATTTGCAGGGAACTGCTTCAGAAACAGAGCAAAACAGCCTAAACCAGGCCTTTCTTCTGCTTCTCTTTTCAGGGATATAACTAGAATACAACCTGTCTGTGTCATTACCTTCACAACTAGCTGTAGCCTACCTTACAAACGTGAAAAGTACATCTAAATAGAGAAACGACCCCAGGTTAGACACAGCATCCTGAGCTCTCCCTACTGAGACAAACATCCACCAAGCAGACGCCTGCCAAAGCCCTTTTGACTTCAGAGTGATCAAACTGAACACTTGCTCCAACAACTTCAGGTTGCAACTCTTCCCAATCACTGCCCTTTCTTCTGGAGGAGCAACTCAGTTGTTGTGGGACAGGCCAGGATGGAGAAGTTCCACTTTCAGTACCCGGCTGTACAAAGGAGCTGTGGGCACAAACACTTCTGCCTGAGCTTCTCCTCCCAAACCCTGAGTTGTGCAGAACAGAAGCAGTTCTGTTAGCACAGGGCAGCACCTTTGCTAGCATGGCCATTCTCCTGAGGGTGAGGTCCTCAGCAGACCCCCTACACCATCCTTTAGCTTTCCTACTCCCACATCTGTTAGGAAATTCGGGAGCAAAAGGGGTTATGTGTACAATGTTTGCTCTGCATACAGGAAAAAGGTGCGGTGGCTACTGAGGTTTGAGCTTTTGGGTAAAGTTCTATTTCCAGAGACAGAAGTGGTACCAGAACCCTACAACCAGGAGAGAAAACCTCCCCCCCAAAAAAAAAACTAATGCTTGAAAATTCTTTCTTGGATGTTTGTCAGGAGCAAGAAGGAGATGAAGATGAAAGAAGGTAATTAACTGAGACCAAAGAAACTTCCTTTGCTTCTTTTCTGCTGGTAGAAAGGAAGAAGTTAGTTTTGAGAAACACCTGCACCCATTAAACAATTACTGCAAAAAGAGAACAGAGCATTGAATTCTGTGGAGCACCTCTCAACTTTCAAAATCTGCCCAGGTCCCTGGAAAAATAATTGATACCAGCAGTTTTTGTGTTGGCACAAAAAGTAGTGCATCTCTTATTATATCTACTCAAGTATCACACAACATCAAAAAATCCAATAAATATCCAGGAATTTCACAAAACAAAAACCAGTGTAAGAGTATTCTTTGAATTTTGGTACACATCAGTCCCTTTTTTTCCATCTGAGAAGAAAGAAATAACTAAGTGGGATCTTAAGAGAAGTGGATTCACTTCCCAGTTCTACGACAGACCTGATGCACTATTAGAGAAGTCATTCAGTCTTTGAGTCTTCCTTCCCCAGCAGTAAAATCCAGGCAAAAATTAATTTATTTTGTTCTTCTACTCATTTGCAAGGGTTGTAAATGCTGAAGGGCAGGGGCCATCACTTATTATGGATCCATGCAAAGTCTAATACAATAGAGATCTGAGCCCAGCAGGGCCTTTAAGGGCTATCTCATGTTTGAAGTACATTCCAAAATATAGTGTTCCATACTAAGTATGTCTCCAAGAGCTCGTTACAGTGAAAGCTACATAAAGATTTGTGATCACTGAGTGTAATTTAGTGTCAGAAATGAAGGAGTCAAGAAAAGTATCTCTAGATAATTGCCTGCCTACCCTCCTTCCCTCTGCACATTACTGACAATACAGCATGGTGGAGATAGAAGGGGAAATAAAAGCTTCATCTGCCTTTGGTGAATAAATAATAGCCAAAAGCAACTAAGAAATCTCAGTTATTCAGCCCTAAATTGTCTACAAAAAAAAGTTTCCATAAATTGACATTAATGAAGAACAATCTTCTTTGTGTGACAGGAAGAGCCACCTTTCTAAGTGAGAAGTACACTACAATCTGGAAATCCTATTAATAACATTAGAGTCCTGATCTTTAATGTATTAATGAATGGACGTGCACCCATGCTATAATCATGGATTTCAGCATTGCCTTTGATGCTTCATTGGTCACAAAGCTCTTACAAAATGTTTGAAGTGTCTGGCTGTGTAATAATGATTTATAATTCTCTTGAACCAAAGCAAAATTTGCTAGTAAAAATCATTTTTGAAATAAAAAATAAATTGTGACTGGAGGGTCTGGGTTTGTTTCAAAAAGAGATCACCCACAAGCAGCAAATTATTTAAAAAGCCACTGGTTCTAGTGTTTTGAGATAGGGAGCGTACAACTCAGAATTTCAAAGTACTGTTAATTAAGATCAGTTTATTAAAATGTCAATCTTTTTAACCAAAAAATTCTCTACCATGAATATGAGCTGCAAGTTCCTTTATGTTCAGCTTTTCATGAAGAAAATTATTTTTCCTCATACTATACATCCAGCTTTATCTTTTTCTCTACTGTTACTTTTTTCTCCCATCTCTTGTTGGGGTTTTCTTAATAGTATAAATAGTCTTTGTATGATTGTTAGATTATTGCTCCCCCACTTCCCTCTGCACTCTCAGGACGATCTCTGAGTTACTTACATTAAAACAGCCAAAAAAACCCTTAAAAATAATCTTAAAAGTTACATGAATTTTCTGTCTTCTTTTTTAGCTCAGCCCAAGACACACCAGAGTCAATGAAGAGTTTTACTTCAGAAAAATGTGGATCAGGGCCATATTTGAAGTTTATTGCATTGCCTTATTATCATGAGTGCTCCCATTCCAATACTCTGTTCTGAAAAACTGCAAGGAAAAGGGCTGAACAAGAATTAATTTGACAAGAATAACTAGGACTTGTATGTCCTTACCACTGAAAACAGTTCTTTTGGAAAAACATTGAGAAGAACCATCCAATATTAAAACAAAAACCAGCAACAACAAAAAAGTAAACAAAAAAGTAAATCTGCTAGTGAAAAAGGAATTGACATGGTACAACTGGAGACATCCCTCTGTTCCTGTCAGAAACCTGGAATGCTAACTGGGCAGGAAGAGTAAACAGGGCAGTCTCACTCTAGAATAAAATGACCCTGGAAATCAAACTGCATTGAACTCTCACAAGAATAATATTACCCTTTTCACCACACTTGGAGAAAGGAGAGATTCTATCCTAAATTTCAGACTGATCTTAGACTTAGACATTAATTCAATTGTATTGCTTAAAATTATCCTCAATCACACATACCTCAAACTAGAAATAACCGCCTGGATTTTTACTTGCAAATTTCCTCACTGTTCCTTAAAGTTGTGGGCTTATGTTTTTAATGTTTGTGATAAGCATTAGGGTTTCTTTCTTAACCTTAGCAAAGAATTCCTATTTTTTTAAAATTTATTTCAAACTAAGATGAATTTCTGAAGGAGATGGTGCAAATCAGAGACAACAAGCAATGCTTCTTCCCACGTTTACAGATTTAGGGCTGAATGAGCTCCAGAAATCCAAGTAGAGCATCGGGAGATTATCTGTGGCAGAGCACAGCCAAAGGAATCCCTATTCCCTGTCATTGTGAACAAGAGTGATACACTTTCTGTCTTAACTTGCCTAGAAATTGTTAGAAAAGCGTGCTAGCATGTACCACCCTAGAGAAAATGATGCCAGGAGGAAAACCTTGCCTAGGACCTCACTAAGCAGAGACAGAAGGAAAACAGCTTTGCTCCTTGCCAGGGCTCAGGATTATCATTCATGTGGGAGAAATACACTCAGTATAAACAGAGAAAATATCATCCTCTCATTCGCTTTTGTCTTCTCTCCCTTGACTCTTTGCCTCCAGAAACAGATGAAAGAACAGGATCTCACTGCTTAGTCATATGTTTATTTCCACCCCCTCCATCACCTACTCTTTCCACTTGTTCCTGTTATTAGCACAAACCCTGAACCTGTCACGCAGCTCCCTTGTGGGGACCATGCAAACTCGTTAGAACCACAGGCTGACACTTGTCAACTCCTCTTCCTATTATAAAACAGCACACGGTGCTTGGTGCTGGCAAAGGAACCTTGCTGCTGCTCTTGGCAGAGCCCCTATTCTCATGAACCAAAGGTGTGCTACAACTTACTAAATTATGCTCTGTAATGCAAAGGGCTTCTCCATTTTTTTCATCTGCAAATACAATTTTTTTACAGTTTGTGGAAAAGCACATTCCAGTACACCTGTAGCCCTCTACAGCACTGATCACTGACTTTTGTCCCTCAGGACAAAACTGCTATTAATCAGCAAGGTGGGCCATAACACCCCTTTAGACTTTTCCACCCAAAGGAACAGAAAGATTTAATGAAATCACAGCCAGACCCATCCCATCAATCAGTAGAATAGTGACTGATCCCACACTCTCCTAACCTCCCAAGATCTCATATACAATTTGATACAGCACACATCTTCCCAGTAAACCCCTCAAACGTCAAGCCTTAAAGCAAGATATTAATATAACTTCTGGGGGAAGCTATGAAGAGCTATTTCTGGACAAATGAAGAAATCTTTTTAAGGAGTAAGGGAATAGTCACACTCAGTGCTAGTGTATTGATTCAAACAGATTGCAAAGTTGTTTCCTGGTGCACCTACAACATTTTTTTTCAACAAATCAAATCTGAGTAGAGGGTAATCCTCAAAATTGTTTATTTATACACAATGTTTAATATATTATATATACTTATATAAAATATTATATCATTTTATATGATATTAAGCATATGTATATAATATTTAAATTATGTTTTAAACATTGGGCGTGATTTTCTACAGATATAAAAAACAAAGCAGACTACAGATGCTCATATCAAGTTCAGTCAGGACCTTAATACATCCCGTTTTCATCTAGAGGCAGATGCATTTAAAAAGTGTACCCAATGTCTTCATAACCTGTTTGACTACCAAATGTCATCCCCATTGGCTTTAACTGATCTTTACTTTTTGTACAATTGCAAACTTGCTGTACTAATGTTCCATACAGATTAAAATTCTGTCAATGTTTCTTTTGTGTTTGTAGCAGGCTTATTAAGGTGCAATAACTTAATTTCCACACAAATTTCTGGCTTTAATCATGGAAAACCACCCCAGCACAAGCTTCTACTCTGCTTTCCATGAAAGAACAAGGACTCTGGTAATCACTGGAATTTATGTATGACCAAGAAACCACCAAACAAACAAACAAAAACACACCAAAAAAAATCCCCAACTCAACCAAACAAATAGTACACTTAAAATCTGCAGAAAACAAATGAGGCAACACACCTCATCCTCATATTATGAGGGAGGAAAAATAACCCAAACTAAACAAACCCATAAAACTCTGACAAATATACAAAAACTAAGTTTTCTGGTGCTCTTTGCTACCGTTAGAGGCATAAAATTCTATTGGCTTATCTTCCCAAAGATTTCTTCATAATACCGTACATTTTTGTTAGCTGTACCTACCTTATAATCAATACTCACTCTATAAAAAATTTTAATGACAACTATGAGCATTCAGTAATTTACTGAGATACACTAATAGTCCTAAGCTGTCTTACTGCAACTACCTGCAAGACACTTTATTTCTATTTGACATGTCACAAACCTCCTGCCAGCCTAACAGCTGAGGAGTCTATTTTCCAAAATCAGGACACAACACAATCAGATAATTTTTTATTTAGAAAATAAAACATACTTAATAAATCCAAACATAAAATACTCGCTACAATGTTCCAATTTGGCAACATTTTAACATTACAAGAGGTTTACATGCCCATAATCTTGGTGTAAACACGAAGTTTTAAGTATCACAAACTTTTCCTTTGTATTTCTGTATATTTAAAAATATTTATGTGAATGCGATATATTTATATACATTTATATGAATAAATATAATAATTTTATATATGTATACATAAATGTGTAATTTTTATATGTCATAAGTATTATATATATTTATGTTCAAATAAATATACATATACATATCATTCATGTGTTGGTTATATAGAAAGAAAATGCAGTATCCAAGTCCCTTCTGGTCCTAGTTTAGAGGGGATATTAGATTTTAAACAAATAAATTAATATCAGAATAAAGGCAGAAGGACATGGCTTAAACTTGTGCCAGAGGAGGATCAAGTTGGACGTCAGGAGGAATTTCTTCAGTGAAAAGGTGGTTAAACTGAGCTGTCCTGCCTAGGAAGGTGGTGGGATCATAAATCAAGCGTTCAAGAAGTAGCTGAAGGTGGCATTCAGTGCCATGGTCTAGGGGACCTGGTGGTGTTCAGCCAGGGGTGGTACTCTTTGAGCTTGGAAATCCTTTCCAACTTCCATAATTCCGTGATTCTAAGACCACTATAGTGGAGATATCCCTAATTCCACTAAAGTACAGCACTGCCATGGTAATCTAAGAACTGTAGCATTTGTGGAGGCAAGAAAGAACAAACCTGAATGAATTCAGATCTAAAGACAAATGTTTTTCCCACAAATTTTCCAGTCAATTCACCAGGTTCTCCACAAGCAAAGTAGTGCTGTCTAAATAAAGCAGAAATAAACTGGAGGTGTCTTAAAGGTGCTGATGTTTTGAATCCATGTATCACATGGATGGGCACCGTTAGCCAAGCACAAAGAGACACAGCAAGCAGAATATACTCATCTAAGAAGTGTAATGCAATTATTTCTTGGTCAAACAGACTTTGATGCCAGTTTTCTCACTTCTCTTTTAAGATTCTCCCTTTCCATGCTGGCTTTTTCTCTTCTAGAACCCTTGAGCTACTAATGACCCTCTCTCAGCAATCACAATTCTGCCTGTATTTTTACCTTTCTTATCTCTTTGCAGATGTTTATCTGCTTTAACAGCTGCAGTCCAGATTAAACAGCTGGACTGCAAGAGCTGGGCCTGATTCCTTGATATGCAGGCAATTGAAACCACACGTGCAGGGAAGTTTACAGCTGGAGTTACAGGCAGGGCACGACCCATCTCTCTGACAAGTCCAAGTCTCCAATATCAAACAGTCTAGAATTTTACAGGGATCTAGGTAGCAACATCGTGAAATTAGCTTTTTGTACACAGCAGCATTCACAATGGTTTTTATGGTACAGTTAAATCCAAGAATTACAATGAAATAACACAATGAAAAATCATTGTAAACCATTTTCCTTGATTGACCAAGGGTCTACTGTCTCCCCTCTCTGACATCTTAGTGGTGTTGGAAGTTGAGCAAAAGCAAAAGCCTCATTCTATCACTGCATATTGCGCCAGTATTTTTCAGCGTTCATCTGGTTCTCACTGTTAGTGGAGAACAATGTCATGTTGTAGATTTACAGCATTTCAAGAGCTCTTGATTTAATAGAAAAAAGGGAGGTTTGTTGCATAACTAAGACAGTGAAGAGTAGGTTATGAAATTCAAGTATGGGGCCAAAATCAATCCCAGGCATAAACTGTGAATGAATGAAATACTTCACTCAAGTCCATCCCCAGCTAGCATCAATACATTACTGAATGTCAAACTGAGGAGCCACTAGACAAACCCAGTTTCTCTGTGCATCTCTGAAAAATGAGAAAAATTTATTTCCCTTTCAAAACAGATACTCTGAGTTACAGTAACTTCATATTTCTTTAACACTTAGAGATTCCCAGGTAGAATATATTGGCCTTACATAAGTCAAAGTATTATTCTATTATTACCCATTTAACACCTAGTTAAACATTACTTAACCCACTGGCATGAACCCAATACATCCCCATTAAGTTGAATATTGCTAGTGCACTATTGTTTAAATTAAGCACTAGTCTAAGCAGCAGTAAATGTCATTCACTGTCATTAGGGTAAATTGGTTCCCTGGGCAACATACCGGGAATGCAGGTGTCCTGATTACATGGGTCCTCATTAAATACAGTGCACTGTTTCTTCAAAAATGGAACTCAAGCTGATTGTGACAAAAAGCCTCCACTCCTCCTTTTTGCAGCGAGGGGGGATGCACAAACACAACCACCAGAATGTCCTCGCAGCAGCTCCCAGATCCCTCGGCACAACGACGTTTGCCAATTGTATCCTGGGTTAGTCGCCGGCCCTGAGCACTGAGAGAAGAAGCTCTACCCAGATAGGGATCTAGGAGAGAACAAGGAACTATTGAAGCCAGGCATCCTCCTGCAGACAGCTCTTTATGCCACTGAAACCTTGAAGCAGATAAGGCTCTGCACGGATGGAGGTACTGCTCCTATAGTAAATTGCGGGACCAGAGCTTGAGATGATAATCACTTGCTATTTATCAAGGATTGTGTCTTCTCTGAGGACTCTAGTATACCTCAGGGGGCTAAATAATAATGAGATATACCATGTCTCACACACCTGAAGTATTGCAGATCAGTTATGATAACACACTCATGTTCTTACTGCATTTTTCATTTACTAACATGACCAAATAGCCTTAAGTGCATTAGCTTAATAACCATAAGACCCCCACAGATTTACAAAAGTGTGCTACTTTTCTTTTTAAAGGAAACACAGGTTTTGAAACACTAACTTAAGTATTTTTATTTCTATTCAATAGGGGATTCATGCACTGGAAGAGTTAAGAAGTGATAGTAGTGCTGAGAGTCATATGAACTGCTCCTGTTAGCAACTCCTTTATGGAGCTGAAAGACAGCTGGTGATCCTTGCCTTGGGGTTAGCAATTCAATATCTATTTCAGGGGCTTTTTTCTCAACAATGTGAACCCTATACATCATTTACATAATGCAACACACTTGCATTCTTCTGCTGGGCTTCAGAATTTAGATTAGTAACAGAAACATCAGTTACACTGGTTAAACAATATAGATGTCATCCATTAAAATATTAGTTTTACTCATTGTCCCAGTGCAACCTTTTAAACAGAACATTTTCAGCCTGGAGATGTAGTTCCTTCCATGCAGACCTTTCTAACAGAATTATATATAGACTGAATGATGTAGAAGTTTATTGATTCTACCTTCTATTGGTAATGAAAAACAAAACAATCATTCCACGAAACCTACAGCAAATCAAGAACATTATGATTTTAAAATGAGGCTGTGCAATAAACTTTGAAGATTCGTATGTTAAGAATCAACTGTGGAAACTAAAATGAAAAATGGGACCATAAAGAGGACGAAAGCTTTTAACAGGAATAAAGCATCACACAAGCACAGACTCCCTTGCTGTAAGAATGTGTGCACATGCATGGAGGAAGAAACTGGAAAATCTTCTCCATTTGACATTCCTGAGGCCCACAGAGCAGCAAGAATGACATGAGACAGCGATGCTCTACTCTGACTCTGTTTATCTTAATGGGCAAGGCCAATAGGCAGCACATTTCTGACAAAAATACAACTAAAGAATTTAACTAGGATCTTGTATAGGGAGATTCTGAAGGTGGCTGCTATGAGTGGGTTTGGATGAATTCCACTATAGTTTGAGCAGATACATGTAAGTCATTCTGCTCGACTCTTAACACTGCTTGAGCTCCACCAAACCTATGCAGCAAAACCATAGAAAAATGAAAACAATTCTTAGTTTGGGATTTTTTTCAAGCTTTAAAAAACATTGGGTTTTTTATGAAAATATTTGTCAGGAAACACTTGTGCACTGCACACAAGTTTTTGGGTGTGTCAAGACTGAGCAGAGAGTGACAAGTGGGTGCTATTACAAAAGATCTTACAGTTTTTGCCAGAGTCTGAATGTGCAGGTGGATAGATGTTGGAGGAAACTCCATCTCCCCAGATGCTCAGAAATTCTACAATGCTTTTTAATATATTATCAATGTAATTGAGCATTGCTAAACACAAACATTTAGATTATCAAATTATGACATTGAAATAGAAATTGTGAAATTTGAAATGCACTCAATATGCATTTCTCTTACTGACTCTTTCATTTCTAAGATTTACATCACAGATCTCATTTTGAGATATTCACAGGCAACAACAAAAAGTGAAAAAAAAGAGAGAAGCAGAGAGGGGGAAAGAAAGCCTCTTGCCTCCAGGATTAGAGAACTGAAATAAAATAGTAAGATTTCAGCTTCTTATCTGATTTAAAATGGTCCCTTTTTCTTCATTTTTTTTATTTCCATCTATCTGTCTGACCACAGGAAACTTCCCAAAATTACATTTTTCTTTTGTTGTTTTGTTTCATTTAGTTTTATTTTAAATCAGGTATATGGAAAACACCCAAGGTAACAAAGCTAAATCATAAATGGTGTTGGCAGGCACAGCACCCCAGCAAAATATAATACAGTTATACAAGACAGCTGCTGAAATCTAGTATGGAGCTGCAAAATTTCCCTCATTCTGAAGCCACCCACTGCTCTGAAAGTTGCTTCCAAGGAGAGATGTGGTTGGAATTTTGACCCTTTGCATAAAAATTAGAAAGCTTCAGTACAAGCCACAGAGTCTAAGACTTATGGCTTGAAAACCTCCTAAAAAGTTCAGTGAAGACTCAGCTTCTCCCCACAGCAGAAAAAACAATAATATTTGTAAAATGTGATAACATGAATAATATTGGTAAAATGTGATAACATGATTAATGTTGGTAAAATGTGACAACATGATTAACTCACTAAGCAGAGATCTTACTATAAATACAGAAGTAGCCTAGAGCTTGAAACAGAATTTTAAACTCAGATTTCTAGAAACAAACTTAGGTGAGAACTAGCCAAAATAGTCACAGAAATTATTCTACCTAGTTAAACTACCTATAATTTAAATAAAAGATAGACAAAATAGAAGCTATATAACATAGCACATAATCTGAAAATAAATAAAATAAAAGTACTGAAAGAACAGAAGTGGGAAAAAAGACAGAAAGATAAACACATAAATATGATTTCTGTAATTCAGAGGGAAAACTCTTTTAAAACAAATAGTTACAGCTCCTTCTTTCTCAGTAATATTGTATTGCTGAGTTGGATCCTGCCACTAAGTGTCTTAGCAACAATGCATCAGCTCAGGTACATTCAGCCATGACTTTGTCAAACAAGCCAAAGAAGTAGAAAGAGAAGAGAAATACAATAGAATGCCACTTGGAACTTCCACTGCTAAACACCAATGACTTTTATGCTTGTGGAAAGGAAATCCCAGCTCCTTTGCCAAGGAGTCTATCACTCTATGATTACAGGAGAAGGGGGTTTCCATCTGCTTTATTTCCATAACAACTCTGTCTACTCTCAGAAGCTACATGGAAGGGTTAAAAAAGGCTACACTAAATGAACACCCAACCAAATATAATCAATCTGCATATTTGCTGTGAGTGCAGTCAAATCATTCCTCTCCCTGGAGTTGGTCTGCTGGTGATTTCTTTTCAGATGTGTTGTCCCTGAGTTTCCTGCTGATCTGAAGAGGTGCTGAACATCTGATGTCAGTGTATTTCTGACTTGATAACAGATTTATTTACACTGAAACCACACTGCATCCCACCAGGTGATAAAAATTTCTCCCATTGTTTGGAAATCTATCACTCACAGATATCTCATTATGGAATGCATTTTCAATCATTCAGTGATTGATTCTGATCAACAATCCTTCCAAACAGTATAGGTTTTACTGAACTTGGACATCCCTCTAAACAATTGCAATGGTCTCCTCCTACAACAAGACATCAATAATAATGGTCTGGGGTCTTACACACAACAGTCACCTGCTCTCCAACAGGGGCAGAACAAGACTCCAGCAAACAGCCAAAGGAAGTCCAAGAGAAAGTGACTGATCTGGGCATAGATCCACAGAGGTGCCAGGAGTTAGCCTGCTCACGCTAAACATTTGGTACTAACTCTCCATGTCCTGTCAAGTAACAGGGACAGAGGTAGGCCTGTGGCTGGAACATCCTGCACCTTGGCCTGCCCCAGCTCTGACCAGAGAAAGCTGTTCTCTATCCTGTGCTGAGGTCAGGGCTGGCACTGGGAGAACGAGGAAGCTGTAAATCAGTCGCCTGTTCCTCACTCCAAACAAACCACAGCAGAGAACAGAGTTTGGACCCTGCTCCTCTGATATTCCAGAGGGCCTACGCTCTGCCTGTTAAAAAAAACCTTTTTGCCTTCTCTGCCCCTCACTCAACCTTGGTTATACCCCACCATGCATGCTATGAAACCTCCCCCTTACTTATCCAAACACCAGCCTTGCTCACAGATTTGCACAATGCTCAGGATGGGCTGAAACCTCGGAATCAAACGCTGTGCACGGCACAGGAAAGCTGCAACTGAGAAATAAATAAATAACTGCTGAGCTGTCAATGGAGACAAACTCTAGAAACTATTGTGTTTGCAGTATCACGCTGCATGTTTCGGTACTTGAAGTCCCACAGTATATACTCTCCTGATCGATTTGCATACCCTATCGATCTCAAGGGTTGACTAATGCATTTGATTTGTGGCACTTCTGCATAATTTTCTGATTAAGTTACTTATTTAACCTATTGACCTTTACTCTTAATTAAGGAGCCTATGTAGATGTTGAGCCGTAATCAACCTGCACACTACCGAGTGGAATTTACATCTTGTGGAATTTATGCACTCTTTGAGGTTTTACACTGACACTGTGTGGCATGTGATGGACATGTTTGCCCCTTGCAGTTTGAACTCATGAAGCATCTTAGCAGTCAAACTTTCCATCCAACAGCTTTCAAGCAAAATTCCCACAAGCATTTGGTCTTTAGAAAAAAATAAAAATTCACACAACAGAAACTCCTGCTTTGAAAGCCTAAAAGAGAAAGAGCAAGTTAAATCTGTGTTCAGTTTTCTTGTGCAACTGATCCACTTGTATCTAATACTTGTTGAACAATGAAACTCAGTTCAGTTTTGGACCAGACTTCTATTGTGTACATCATGAACATCTGTGTTGTAAAGAAAAACAAAAAAAGAAGTCCTTACTCTACAGGGATCACCAAACAAAATTTTAAAGTTACAGTAGAACAAATTATTTTTCACTAGCATGGAATCCTGATTTGAGCAAACCATTTGGTGAACCAAGAAAACACAAACAAATGAACACACAGAAAAGGCACTAACCCTCCTTTATCCCCCCAAGAAACCCCCTAAACCCCAACACACTGCAGTTATTGCTTTGTAGTGCTTTCTGCTTGCTTATGTCGAGAAGTACAATGTAATTTTAATAATTTATGTCACTTGGTTGTTCCTACTAAGTGTAATACAGTATTTTACTGATTCACTGTAAAGTAGAGAACATCTCAATAATTCAGATGACAAACAAACTGCAACATTTTCTGTGTCTGGATACCATTATGTCGATAGCCTGGAAAGTCACCACTTTGACAGCAGATATTAAGCCGGTATTTAGAAACTGCAGTTATGCTTCCTAACAATCACACATGCCTCATCTCCCCCTGCATATACCCCACCAGAGGGATAAAGATTAGATAAAATATGACAAGAAGATAATGTTCAGTAATCATTCTGAACAAAAGATATGGCAGAGCTATGGCCCTTGAGACAATAAGTAACCAGAAAAAAAGCCATTTACTTAATTACTGATGGATTTAAGATCTAATTAATGGTTAGATCCAAAGTATATAAGTAAAAAACTAACAGGCATAAATATAATAATATAAAACGAGTTGGTGAATTGAAGCACTCCATGCAGCCTGAACAAAGCAGAAGATATTTCCAAAATAATTGAAACTAAACTTTTACAATTTCTGCAGAACTTCTTTCTTTCCAGTAACACTCCACATTGAAATCACCTGCAAGGAGGTGTGCTTGTACCATCATAGTTCTCTTTTTAGTTCTTTATACTCACAAGCCTTTATTGGCTAGGAATTTTACTTGCCTTATTTCCATATGGACACAAGAAACAAGCAATTTTTTAAAACAGCCAACATTCTCATATGCCACTATTTAGGCTACTGAAACACAGACAAAAATCTTTCCTCAGAGAAGAGTGCCACCGCACACCGTTAGCTACAAGTGTTCCTGTGTTAAAATTCACAGGGTGACGCAAACAAAATGGCAGAAGGCTTAACTCAGACCAAAGGAATATTCTCTTCCCTGCAAGAGGTGAAATGAATCCATCAGAATTTTGGAAACAGAGGAAAAAATTCACCCCTAAATTAGACCCTGAAGAACACCAAAGCTATAACATGTGACTTGCAACACAAATAGGATATCTATGGATCCTTATTAACCCACATGAATTCTGGGTAGAAATTAGTAAAAACTCTTTTTCTTGTAATATTCATTCTCTTCTCTCTTTTTCATTCAACTTCACCTGCCATCTACATGCTTCATTTTGCCCACTTAATTACACACTTATTTTCCCTAAGTTAGTTAGAATACTTTGTTTGTTACATTGGCTCCATGTAACTTGCCCTGTTCTAGTGCTGAATGATGCTGCTACTCAACTTCCTGCAGTTACTTCTTTTTGACTCCAATGTTCCACCTATTTTCCAATATATCCTGTCTGCTCCTGGAAAGAGAGGAAGACACAAACCTACCATTCTTCTGCCTTTGCCAATCAAAGTGTGACTGAGGTGCACTGGAGAAAGAGTTCAGAATTAAAACTGGATTAAGATTATCTGAACGAGGACAAAAATCAGCATGAGAGGGCCTTAAAGATCAGTTATGATCCAATGAGAAACCTGCAGACAAACTGAGGTGCAAGGGTCATGTGGAACACATGTACCCTTGCTATTGGTAGGTACTGTTATGTTAGGAATGTGTTCCAGTGTAATCCAATGAGACTTATCAAAGGGAAATAGAGTCATTTGCTCACTAGGGCTAATTCTGATTACTTCTTCCCTAAGCTCCACTGGAACAAGTATCAAAGTGAAAGCTCACATTCCTTCCATTGTCAGTAATGGAACAGCTCCTGGTGGCTTTTTGCTAGCTGTGTATGTAGGCAATAAGAGGCCTCCAAGCCAGCTAACAGAGTACATAAAAACCCTCTACATTTAAAATATTCAGCTTGCTCAACAAAGAATGCACCTTGATTAGTAGAGTCTATTAAATTTCACCTACTTAACTTTGCAGCTTGATTAGTGAAGTATGTGGCTTAATCAGCACAGCATGGAACTCATGACAACACGCACCTCCTAAAACTGAAACTGTTGGTAGGACCCAACAGAATCCCCAGCACACGTGTCTCTGTGTAAAATTTGTAAGGCAGAGGATTCAGAGCAGGCTCCTAGGTCTGTAAATGAACAATTAGCTGCTCAGTTCCTGCAGCAGCCTTGTGGCTTTGTGAGGTGTAGGATTCGGGCTGTAAAGTTTCATTGTCCAGCGGCAGGAGCGGTCAGGCAGCAACCAGCTTCTTTCACTGCAAAACCAAGCAGCATCCTCATCAGCAATGCTGCTCCCTGTGACCACAGATCCCTTTTCTCATCCATGGCAAGACACAGGCAATTCCAGTTTTCAATATTTAACTGTAAGGACACCTGAGATAGCATCATTGGCCATCCAAAACACAATTTCGTTCTCCCAGGGAAATTATGTGGAATACTTGACGAGAGCAAGCATGTCAGCAATTGAGGTAAATTATCATTACAATTTTCACACTATCTAGATACACACTAAGCTGGACTGGGATTCAACTGTACACACATAGAATCTGGAGACATTTCAGGCAGGAGCAAAACTGAGATGTTAAACTATACTAAAGTTAAAGATTGTTTAGGCATGGTGTCTTAGTTTGGACTGCTGTGCTGTCTAGAAATAAACTGGCATAATTAAGAAGTACCTTTACTTTTGAGAGAATATAACTACATGTTCTGTCCCTAGACTACAAGAAATGCAGCCATAGCTGTATCTTGCTGTAACTATGACTCTACACAGAATTTCCTTCATGATCTTGCCCCCCCTCCACAGTGGTTATCCTATATGCTGTGAACACATGAGATGAACTCACAGTGTTGTTATTTATGGTACAGATTCTAAGACTGCTGCAGATAATGGAAACATTGTGTGTTGTCTACAAAGACTTTTGCAAAATATGTGGCATTTACCAGAGCATAAATCTTAACAGGTACCTGTACTCATATGATTCTTAACCCATATTCTTTCTTTTAGTTACTACACGTTCACTAAGAAAAATAAAAGCATATATGTATCTCAAACTCCCAGATACTCAGCTGTTTCTCAGCAGAACTGGATACCATTCCCATCTCAGCAACCCTAGAGCTATTAATAACTAAGGTTTTGACCTGGCAATTTCTGCAACACGTGGAAAAAATACAGCATCAAACTACAGCAATTGTCAGTCAAATAAAGTACAGATTCACACCTAAAAACCCTTTGCACAACAAAAGCAAACCAAAATGAAAACTAAAAACAAATGAATAAACAAAAAACACAAAAACAAAAGCAAGAAAAAATCCCCGAAACAAATAAACAAACCAAACCCAAGATATTTTATTTCTAATTCCTCTGAACATTTCACATTACTAAGAAAAACAAAGCATTGAACTTTGATTGTTGAAGTTTCTTCTTATATCTCCCAGATAGCAAATATAAACACCCAAAACATTCAGTCTTTCAGTTAAAAAGCCAACCCTCAGGTAAGACTGAACGAAAACTGCACCAAACTTAACCACACACCTAAAAACCCAGCACAGTGATGGAAATGTGCCAGCATCAATTCAGACCTGCTTCTGAGAGGTGACACCAGAAGGAACAAGGAATATAAAGGCTTCACAATTTGGGAACCAGGACCTCAGCAGCCAATATCAAAATCCAGAGGTTGATTTTCCCACTGCATCCTTTTTATGACAGCTTGCTAAACTGGGATTCACATCCTATCCTGTTTTTGGTAGTTTAAAGTGGTATTTAGAAGCCCTATGTTTGTGCATTAGTCACTACATTAGATCCACCTCTGCTATGAATTTCATAGGAAAATTTTTCAATACCTTCTCACCATTTCACTCTAACCCTGTGCCAGCTGGTGGTATTGTCCCTGCTTTACATTGCTGGACATCAATGCAAATATTTCAGCCACAGCTCTTGGAAAAAAGTAGTAAAACTTCTATATTTACAAAGTGCTGTCTATTATAGAAATTTTAGTTCAAAAAAGAGTAATGTCATATTTTTAGTATCCATATTTTAATTAAAAGTATTTTGTTATTGAATATTCTAATTGGAGTAGCAAATTAAAATAAACAGTGTTCACTTTCTTAAGCGTTCCACTGATCACTTCCTGGTACGATAAAGGCTGAGATGTTAAGTTCTCTTTCTAGGAATTCAAGAAGGAGAACTTGCAATAAAACTTCAAGTGTATTTAATAATATGTTGAGTAGAGAAGGAAAACTCATTAGATATTGTAGTGTTTTGAATTCAGTAAGAACATATCTACAGCATTCCCAATTCAGAAGACTCAAAACTTAGTCAAAAATGTTGGTACTCTAACAAAGCAAAGTAATCCACAGGACAGCTGTCTTAGTAACCATGACTATATATGTGAAGTTTTAACCTGTATTTTTAATGATACACATTTTACACCATGTCCTCTTCATAGTAATAAGACTCAGTGAAGAGTCCCACTGTTCTTTTAATTTGGCAGCCAGAGGAGCTTGCATAAATCTTTGGTCATTCTGAGTGTTAAGGAAAGCATTGCTGTAAAATGATCAATACAATAGAATTGTTTGAAGCACACTACTTCTATTTGAAACATCACCAGTTGTTCCTTATCCATTCCTGAAATGACAGACACTAGAAGGTATCTTCTTAAATTCTTTTGAAATAAATCATAAATATTAACCAATCAATCATCTCTCTCTATTTTTTAACATAGTTGCAGAACTTTTTTTATTAGATTTTACACAGATACCAGAAAAAAGTTAATCTTGTTTAGTGAACATTCTGAATATAAAATTTGTATTGGGTATGTTGTTTGGCAATATCCTTTTCTTTTATTGTAGTGTCCAAGATGAAGCTTTGGAATACTTAGCAAATTTCAGCAACCTGCTCTTTACATATTCCTTGGAAACCTGCAGCTTCTGTAAGCAATGTGTAGGTGGCATTGCCATCCACTAGCCCAGGACTAATCAAGAGTTGGAAGTTATTCTGAACACTCTTTTTCTGAAAAATGTCCCAAGTGGTATTTAGAAGCCCTATCAGCTATGAAAATGAAGACCAAACACAACACCTAAGATCAGCTCAGTTCTAAGGAAGAACTGGGTCTAGAAACATCTGCAAGTATTTTGGCTTGCTTCAACCTAATCTCTCCCTCATTAAAAACCAACCAACCCCAAACTACAAACAAACAAACAAAAACACCCAAACACACACAAAAATCCAGTACAACATCTGGTATATTTTACCAAACCTTTCCTCACAGCAGTAACGCAGGAGTCACAAGCAGGGACAAGAAGACAAGTACCCAACATTACTGAACATCATCTAATCATGATTATTGCCTGGATACAGCAGAAAAAGGGAGAGAAGGGAGCTGGGAAAATGAGAAGCAAGGGCTGATGACTACAGAAGCTTGGTTAGGAGCTCATGTAGACTTAAGATTTTTCAGATATTTCCTCTCCCACAGGTACTTCCCTTCCTTTTCAAGGGAAAAGCTGCAATACCACAGAATCCACCATGTGGTGTCTGTTAGCAAATGTTGACTTTTTCATGGCAACTGGTGTAGGTACATCTAGATTGTGTATTTAAACATCACAGTTTTGTTTTCATTTCTTGCAAGAAGCATTTGACTGAGGTTAATGTTTTATATCAACAGAGTAAAAATAGCTAATTCTGGGCCCAAAGGTCATACACATCAGCACAACTTGAGTTCTGAAGTGCTTTTAACCTTGATTTTTCCTTGTATGCCAGGTCCTTTAAAATATACAACACATTTAACCCAGTCTCACAAGCAAAGGAAAAAAAAAAGAAACCAAAGCTGTTTTCACTGTCTTTGGAAGACCATAATAATTTGACAATCAGGGAGATCTGATTGTATTTGAGACAGCACTTGCCAGGAGATACATGAGATAAATACAATTTGCTTTAGAGAAAGGAATACAAATCAGAACTACCAGCAGACAGGGAAAAAAAAAAAAAAAAAAAATAGAAAGACATCTTCCCCATCTGATTCATTAGATTTTTGGCACCCCAATTAAGTCCTGACAAGCTAGTATTCCACGCACAGTAAAATATTGTTGTTCCACTAGGCTTGCTCCAGTGTTTAGTCATAAGATCCATACAATAATAACAAAACAGTGGCCTATCTTGACCAACAGTACATTAGTTATTATCTGCAGCACAAACACCTACCACTTTATACTAACATTTTGGCAGTTAATCTAAACATAGCACTTAAAGCTACATCATAATTTTGAGATCTAACTGGGTCATTTTCCTTCCAGCTGGCACCAGTAAAAAGTATTTTATAACAAAAAAGTAAATGAAACTTTTTTACAAGGGCTTTTTTTTTTTCTTCTTCTCTGTAATGGCAGGAGCACAAGTATGATTTCAAGCACACACGACACATTTTTCAAGGCCTGTTTGCAGCAATGCTAAGTAAGTGAATTACAATGAGATTTATTGTGCAGTGCTGGATGTCTGATTTTCCATCCACTGCTGGGAGCTTCAGTTGGCGGGAACTCACAGAGGCAGCTATTATGTACAGCCTGGTTCAAAATGTGGCTTTGGTGCAAACTCCCAGGCACAGGAACTTACTGCACATGCTGGCATGGAGAAAGTTGATGAAAAGAGGAAAAAAAAAAGACTTTTTAAAGTGGCTTCTTAAATATTTAGTAACCCATTTCTTCTACAAATTGTTTTATGAGAAAGGAGAAGGGAGAGGTGGCAGATTTACCTGTAAAAATGGTGTCATAATCTATGGGTATAAAACAAGGTAACTTATAATAACTTTTTGTCATTGCATGTAGCTGGTTGCTGACAGGATTCAAAATGAACCTGAAGTGTTCTCAATATTTTACTTCCCCCATCCTTTTTTTTTTTTTTTTTTTTTTGTCTCTCTTTCCCTTATTTTCCCCCTCCTAGGTACTGGAAACACAAGTCCCTCTTTAAACATCTATCCACAGACTTTTGCTTTCTCTCCTCTACCTTATTCTGGCTTTCTCAAATGTTCCATGTACACATCCAGCTAGCTGAATGGATATATAGTCCATGCAAAGTAAAGGTGGAGAGAGGAAATACTGGAAGGAAAAAATGAGAAGACAAAACCAGAACAGACACAACAAGAAAAAGCAAAATTCTGGAGGAAAGAAAAGAAGTGAGGCTATGGAGCTCAGAACTGACAGCAAGACATTCATGGAGGAGAGGTTAACAGGGATGGATGGAGAACTTGAAGGAAGAAAATTTAAAAAGATAAAATATTTCTTTTTTAGAAAGAAAAAAAGGGGGAATGGAAAAAGCAGATTGTATAATATAGTTAGAGGGTGCAACAAAAGACTAAATGGCTTATTCAGAGTAGAACTGGTTTCCCCCTTGCTAAGCCACAAGCACTGCATCATTTTAACATGCTAAGCACCTCCTCTCACATATGTAGTTGGAGACAAACTCCACTGCTCTTTCCTTGGGAGCAGCTTCTCAGGGGGACCTTCTCTACACAGTCTGCTCCACTACTGGAACTCAGAAAAGGCATTTTGCTTTAATGATGCAAAGCAACAAAATAGTGAAAAATACCCAGTAGTCAGTCCACAAACCTGATGTTCTTTCTCATTGGTTTGAAAGACTCACATGTCCAAACCCAGTATGACACCCCACATTTACAGTACAGAGTGATGAGCTGGGAATTACACCTTTCCCTGTCTTTTGGTTTATGTTAGGTACCGTTTACTGTTCTCATAAAATCTGTTCCTGCTATTAAATTTGATGTCATCTTTTCAATTTTCTCAAGGGTGATAGTTCACTATTTAGAACCTACAGTGTAGTTCCTTGGCCACACACGGGATGGCACTGTTAAAATTAGTCCTCATACACCAAATCTCTCCTCCACTGACCCTTTGTGGGCAGCAGATTCAAGGCTTTGTTCCCCAGAATTGCATTTATCCCCTAAACTGACATCACGTATTTTTTTTGCCTGGGCACTCGTTATACTTTTACTTTGTACGAACATGGAAAACCAGTACCCATAAATGTATTAATGCTATGTTGTGATTTTTTGAAGGTTTGGCAGTAGAGAGGAGAAATAAAGAGTTTGGGTGCGGTATTATATTGTGGTATTTCATCCTCTCCAGAGATCTATAATTTTATGCATGTTGAAAAAAATGTTAAGGAAACTTAATGTATGGAACATAAGGAATCAATTTTCTTCCTTAAGGAATAAAAAAATCAAAAATTAAAAAAGCCAAAAACAAACAAACCAAAACAAAAACACACCTTTGGGCTATAAGCATTAAAAAACATCATTCCAAATTAAACCAGGCAGCAAAACAAAATTCAGAATAGAAAGAGTAGGCAGAGTTAAGGAAAACCATTAATTTTTGTCTGTCTCCTCTTTGTAGTCACGTGTCTCTTAATTGTCACTCAATTTATTAGCAACCTGTAATTTCATGGCAATGTGACCATAAATTCTAAATATGAACAACAGCAGATGGAGACTCCCATTGACTGAGTCCGAATACAGGACAGCACAAAAGTTTTTATTGTTGTAAGGTAAATGCAGAGAGAGAACAAGGCAGGTTAAGTACAGTTAGAGTCCACAATAAAGCTAAGTCTTCAAAATACAAGCTTTCTTCAGACTTCTGCTGTTACACCCTTGCCAAAAATCCCCTTCTGATCTCTAATCACGAATCAGCTCAACCACATGCAGGGTAGCAAGGGTGACCCTATAACTGTCATGCAGAACACAACCTGGCATTGTGCAGCACCGCACTGTTCTGTGCCGACACAGAAGCGTGGCTCCAGAAACAGCATTTACCTGCAGGTGATATTTAAAAGGAAAACCCACACGTACCCTTTCAGGGGCCTTCAGTACAACATACACATTGTGTGGCCTGTAGTCTGGAATGGCACATTATATAATGCAGTGCCAGACAGGCTTCTCAGCACCTAGGTTCAAAAACAAGCACTAGACATAGCACATCCTTGATGTCAGGGCCTTTTTTGGCCAGCAGGAAGGGGCATGGAAACTCAGTGTTGTTTAAAATGGCCATTAACCTCAGTCCTTTGGCAGCAGGGGGCCAGAACTGCATTTTCTTTAGGTATGTCCTTACCCAGTTTGGTATGAGAGGTAATGGTAGCTACAACCCTCTTCTCCACTTATTTCTCAGCTTAAAAAATTATTATTTTATACTTGAAAAAGAGAACTTCTATATCCAGGAAAATTCCCTTAAAACGTCATCAGACACCTTTGAGAGATACTGATTTGGCACAAGACATGGTAAGGAGAGCATAATTATACCAAGCATCCCATGTATTCACATCACACAAACTAAAGCAGGCAAACGGAGATAACCTCCAATTTTACCACCCTTCTTTTCTATAGGCTGCCACTCTATCTCTTCCCAACCCAATTTCTCCTTGATGGATGCTGCAACACCCAGGAAAACTGCCTTTCCATGGCACTGACACAAGGAAATCTGGCTGCACTTATGTCCCTCTAGACTGTACAGATCTTGTCCCTGTAGTATTGTCAGAACTCACCCAGACAAAAAAAAAGGGGAAAACAAACAGGTGAAAGGTGCTGCCCACCAGCAAGCACCTTCTCAAAGCACCCAGTTTGCCCAGATCAGCATTTTGGGGTAACAGTTCCCCTGTAGGAGCTCTACTACAGATCTCAGAGAGACTCCTGGACTTCAGCTTGCAAGACAGTTTTGTTCTCTGTGAGAGGAAGCAGAAATATTGCCAGCTGAGGAAAACCGCTCCCCAAAGCTGAGAACTGAAAGCGATTATTGTTCATTTTCCAAAATCTTCAAGCGTTTTAAGGCTAAGACATCCAAAGGGGCCTAAGAGAATTAGGTACTTCTAAACTTATGACTTCTAAATATAAAATCTATATCCTTCTATTTTCAAGTCTGACCTGAAAGATATTTAAGGTGGGATTTTTCCCTTTATCTCAGGCTTGGTGTCTCGTTTTCAGTTGGCACTAAGAAAGATAACACAGATTGCTCAATCAAAGCCTTTCTGGGCACCAGGAATTTAGCACCATGGTGGCTTGGTAGGACTAGAATTTCTCTTAGCAAGTTTTCAATTCTTTTTCAGTCATTCTCACTGTAAATTGTCTTCTATCTTGGGAAAATAAACCCAAAAAACCCCGAGCATAAGAAGAATCCATCATTCAGAAATACAAGCAGATGAAATTCCTGATTAATATGAAGTAAAAATCCCAAGATCCATTAGCCTAACAAGAACCCCATTTGCAGCTTAAAAAAACAAACAAACAAAAGTGTGAGAAATTATGCATCTGTTCCCACCAGCAGCAGTAAAAGCTTGGAACAGGTTTGCACCCGGATAGCTACATTTTGGGTGCCAATATTATATTAATTACATTAAAAATGGAAAAACACAAACCCTTCTACCTTCTTCATTTAGCTCATAACCACTTTTTTCCTATTTTTTCTAGAAAACGAGTGTTTTTCCATTTAAAAGGTGAGAGCCACTCTGTAGTTACAAGTGGTACTTTTTGACTTTCTTAATACAACCCTGTGGCTACAATTAACACAACGGATAAATAGCAGATCAAATTAAGGTCTGATCCTGTTTTACTTAGAGGTGCAATCCTCACAATAAATTGCACGTTAAGCTGTTGGAGGTAAATGAGGAGAGGTGGAAAGCATGCCTGAATTTTAAGTGTTCAGACATTAAAAGCAAGTGTGAGAGAGAAGACAAGCAAATATCTAGGCAGAAAATTCAAAAACTTTAGGAAGGTTTAGTGATTCCAAATGCAGCACATTTTGCACAAAGATTTAAGAAAAAAAATTCACAATTTGAGGGTTATCTATAAGAGTTATTTAATGCTTACTTTTATCCCTCACTTGGGAATAACATTTTCAGAAAAGAAAAAGAACATGATTCTTCTCATTATTTCAGAATGCTTTATATTCATTTCAGAGCCCCACTGTCTTTGAAGTTTGGGGAATAAGGGAACATAGATTGTTTCCATGCCTGGTCTTATTGTTGTGGAAAGCCACTACTTTACCCCATTAAAAATGAATAAACAACTGAACCAATTTGAAGTTCTCCACAACCTGCAATATTTACGGGCATCTTAGGGCTGCATATTGTCTGATATATTCTGTTTGCAATTCAATCACAAACTCCTTGTAGTACAAGAATCAAACACTGCAAAAGAACTGTCTCTAAGCATGATCAGTCTAAGGACATTCAGGGAGGGATTAATGAAGGAAGGCAGCTTTATGAATCATTGTCTGAGGCACCTAACATCTACTTTGAATCCTAGGATTGTATCCAGAAAAATATTGTGTACTTAGTGCCAAATGCTGAAGGAACTGTTCTCTTCCCATTACAACAGTGGGAGCAGGACATACTCAGAACTTCAGAGAAGCAACCTGATATCTCAGAAATTACCAAGCCATTTAAAACCATTCACTATCCTTTATATAACGAAGTGTTCACCAAACAATATTTTTTTTAACTCCACTCACCCAAATTACCAAAAGACAGTGCTAGTGAGTTTTTACATTCTTCATGACAGCATTTACCAAGCATCCTGTGCCTACTGAGATCGCTCAGTTACACCAGAAATCTTCTATGTGGTCTTTTCTCCATGTAACATTGGAGCACATTGTGAGAAAAATATAATACACTCAAAATCTTTATGTTTTGCTCCTACTGTAAGAAAGAAAAAAAACAGTACACATTCTCAAGTACCTCTGACTTCTCCTCACTCCAGGCAGGTTTATCCCAGAAAAGTCTTCCTGTCAGCTGGGGGCACTCAGCCCATCAGGTTCTTTGCATCAACTCAACAAGAACCAGCTGTGTGGTGGAGCCTGAAGGACAGGACCCACAGCTCCTCTGTTCACACTGCAGCATTGGTAGCATGGGGGTCCTACTGAGGGTGCACAGATACATTCAAAACAAATTCCTCAGTAGCAAAGGCTGAAGTAGGAAAAAATGGAGACTAGGTCAAAATTTCAAGTTGTTGGTTGAATCATCAAATATTCTCTGACTGTTCATATCTTTTGACTACTGAATTATAGGAGGAAGAAAAATTATGTTTTCCAATCACTATCCTGGGGTCTTTTTGAAGGCACTTTTGCTTCCAGCATCACCCCAGGAGCCACGGCATTTGCTCTGTGCTGCTCACATCCCTTCCCAGTGACCCAACCCCTCTGCAGCTTCTCCCAGGGGGCTGCCCACAGCTCCGGCCACCCAGCACCAACACCCTTAGCAGCTGTGATGCAGTAAATGCTGTAAACACTCCCTGCTTCCCCTCAGGTCACAATGAATCCAAAATAATCCATTTGAGATGGGCTGGAGGCCCCATGAGGGGGTGGAATGCTGTACTTGCCCCGTGTTCCTCTGCTGTTGCTGCCCTGTGGGAGGACAAGGTGAAGAGGACAGAAGGAATAGTGGTGGGTAGGGGGTCCTCTGGGGAGCTGAGGGTCTGGAGGGGTGGCAGCCTTGTCCCAGCACATGAGGGATGCCAGCAGCCCCTGCCCTCAGCCCTGCTGCCATGGGCTGGGCTAAGAACAGGGCAAAATGACCAGCTTAGCAGTCTCCCCCACAGAGGGGTGGGAGCAGCTGGTGATTTCTAAGAGTTATAATTTTGCAATTTTAGAGGACCACCTTAAATAACTGATGAATTGCAAGTACTGCAAATGAACATTAAACAATCTATCATAGAATAAAAAGGCCATTAATCTTTCAGGAACTATTACACATTTGCACTCGTATATACAGAAGAAGGGAAGTGGTGCCATTCTTAGCACAGATTATTGCAGTTCAGCACAATAACATTATGTGAATATTCATACTTATTCATTTTCCTTGAAATAAGACCTTTTTTCCTAAAAATAATCTAAAACTACTAGGATATCCAGTGCTTCCCTCCTGTAGGTGGTGTTACACAAAGTCAGAACAGTGTTAGGGGGCCTCTTCAGATTCTCTTCATAGAAGAAGCTGATACAAATAAGACCATATAAACTAGATTTCTCTCATTTTTTTCTTTCAACCCATATTGTAGTCATCAAAGCCAGAAGAACTTTCTAGTTTCTACAGTAACACTCCACAAAACAGGTATCTTGTACCTAAAGGTTTGTCCAAAAGCCCTTTTCCCTCTATGATTGCTCAAGACGTGGCAAATGACTTGCATTTCTTTTTGGGTGGGTGAGTGGATTTGGGGGGGATTTATTTTTTCCCTCTCCAGCACTTAGCCTTTGGTTTTCCAGCAGCTGCAGCTATTCTAGTGGAATTAACTAAGTCTGCAATCAAGTGTGGATTTCCTGATGTTTGAATAAAAGATATTTCATTGTGATTGAGTAATTTGATCATTAAAATCTATGATCTCCAGATTTTCTGAATTAAGTGTGTTAAGTCTTAACCAGATCCTGCAAAAATTGAGAGAAGTTTATCATCCTAAGTATTTTGGATCACACAAGGGACTTCACAATTCAGTTGAACATAAACTGATGGTTTTCCCTGATTTTCTTCCATCAAAAAGAATAAATAGGGCTATTGCAAAACTCCTTATCAAGGCTGTTCATTGGGATGCAAACTTCACCATTAATTTGCCCTCAGTCATTTCATCCACCAGAATACCAGCCTGTGTTCCTGACTAGGAAAGGGTTGTACACATTAATAGCCCAACACAATTACTGTAAGTACTGGGGAACATGAGAATGAGATGCAGATGTTGGCCAGGCTCAGATGCTCTCATTAGCTGTTATCTCCTGTTGCAACTGTTGAACATAAACCTACTGGGCCAGGAGGACAAGGAGTCTAATCCAGTAAGACAGTTACTGTGTTTTCAATTTTGTAACCTATTTGTGATTAATTAGTTGTGAATACACAGTAGCTAGAAAGAGATTATTAGCCATTTTGGGGGCTCAGTGACAGAGGTATCTTTCCACTTAGTGACTGCAGTGTCTTGCAGGCCAGGCTTCTGCTGCATGGCTCTGGATCATAACAGAATATTTCTTTTTTCTAATTTAGAAATACAGTCCCTGTGGCCTGACTTAAAAGAAAGCTTGCTCATGCATCTGAAGTGTGAGGTACTTTATTCATAAAATTAAAGCTGGAAGTTGTGGAAGAAATGCAAGAGTCAGGAGGTTTTACAGTTAATGTTTGCAAGTTCTGAGCTCACATCCCATTTTTGAAACTTAAATTAAAATGCCTGCTTGGTTTCTTCACACATCTTGATAGTCCAGAATGGCAAAAAGAAGGACACAAATAATCAATGTGCTTTTCTTTAGTAATTTGATTATTTGAGGAGCATTACTTAAAGTTCTAATAATCACATTTTTTCTTATCCAGTGATCCTTTGCTGATGAAATACAAGAGCAACCAGAAGTCCAAGAGGTTTTAATCCAAGTAGAGAAGCTTTTAAACTTTGTGGTGTCAAAGTAAATTAAATTGTCCCTAAGTAGCTCTTAATACAACTGACCGCAGTGATTTCTACAGGGCAATTATGGTTTACTGTGTCAGTCATCCAGCAGGCATTAATACAAAGCAGAACAGCTCTGAAGAAGTTTGTTATGAACTGTCATGTTAGGAGCCCAATGTTAACCTGCAACGGCCTTGATATTATTAGAACTTTCTGAGGGTCAGATTCCAATTAATCGACAGATTTAACAGTCCTCCACCATAGCAGGTCTTGACACAATTAAGGAATAATAAATAGATGACAGGAAGGATACTTCCTGGCAGTCAATGACCGATGGCAGTGTTTAAAGGCCCTTAACCCAGTTGGTCATTAACTGCTCAGAGACATAACCTGGAGCTCATATTTTCTATTATAAACCATATATTAAAGATATAAATCAGCCACTGCTTTTTTCCCCTCCTTGCACTTCCTGCTGCTGTTGGGCTACTGTGGTAGCAGTTAATGGCCACGGGAAAATCCCAGCAGGGAGACAGATTGGTGCTGTACCTTGGAATCTAGAAAACCCCAAACTGCAGCCTTCCTGAGGGCTCCCAAGGAACCTGCAACTGGTGAGCAGAGCTCGTGCCCAGCCTGAGAGCAGGAAAATGGACCAGAGCAGCAGGGGTACCTCTGTTCTCATTTTTGTTGTGCTCTGTCACTTGTTTGGTGCTTCCAGAGCAGTAGGGCCCTCCTGTGATGATTGGAATAACCATGGTAACTTAGAAGCTTATTTAGTACTCATGCAGCTCAGTGCTGCCTTTCCCTTGTGGTGACCTGATGCACACATGGTATTATAAGCCAAATTTCTGGAGGCTAAGATGACCATTTGGGGTCAGACCAGCACAGGGAAGGCAGCAAGTTGGTCAGAGGTGTTATTCCTCACAGCACCAGGAAAAGCAAATGTGCTGCTTGCTGTACGGGTTAGCCCCCAACACACACCACCTTGTCCACAAGATTGCTGTATGTGTGGAGACAGCCCCCCATCCTGCGTGGCAATTAGTGCATGTTTTTTTAGATTGAAACCTAGAGATGTCACATGAATGGTGTGCATCTTCCTGCTGCAGGAAGCAGTGACCTTTTGTAGCCATTTCTTAGTTTGCCTTTCACTGTACTCGTGTAACAGCCCAGCTGACAACCATCAGTGTGTTCCAGATTACTGATCAGTACTCACAGCTGCAGATTCTGGTAAGAAAAAGGAGAAAAACCACATGGTAACAGGTGTGTATGGGGAACAGAGGAAATAAATTGTACTCAATAGCACAAGTCAATATTTATGTATTTCTCCATTATAACATGTTGGTCAGACTCCTCATTACCCTCCACTGTTGACTTTTGTTGATTCAGCCCCACAGATTCATAGTGCAGAATGTCATTTTTAGGAAGTTCATGTGTGATGCTCTCTCCAAGGTTTCTGTCCCACTTGGATGTTTCAGGGTGGTTTGTGCACCAACTGAAACTTGACTGGAATCTGATGTAATATACAACCAAAAGGCTTTGCTACATTTCTGCTTCGCTACAGTACACTTCAATGTAATTTATTATTTTCCAGTGAAAACCATGACTAATTGCTAAGTCAGACACCAATCACAACACACCAACGGCAGCGGTTTCCAGACATGGCAATATGGCAACTGTAGGCTTTTTGTTGTTTAACTTTGGTTAGTTTGTTTAAAGTTATATGCAGTGGAAAAGGCAAAGAAAGAAGAAATATGAAAACTATTTTGTCTCATTTCTACTCACTAAAAGTCTTCTGAGATTATGTTGCCACCAACAGCACTTCCTGCATGCAAAACTGACAGTATTCAGTGTGTATTGTCAAATTAGGTTGGTTATCATGCCTGTCTTTTACAGCATATGGTGTTAATGGATTTCAGAGGCTGATAAATGCCTTCATAGAAAGGCATGGGCAAAGCAGAAGAGCTGTAAAATTCAGTCACCAAATTTACAGGAGGCCAGCTGAACAGTCCTAGTTGCATTTTCCCATCAACTCATCATGGACAGTCTTTAATGCTAAATTCAAAGAAATAAGAGGTGCATAGAAGAAGTCACACACACATCTCATAAAACAAAATTTATCTTTAATTTGTAAGTGTCAACAGCAGTACAAAAGATGGAGTGATGGTGAATAGATTAAGGGTAAAGAGGACAGTCTTGAGGTAAATGAGCATAAATAGGCAGTCTTTTAGACACTCCCCTGAGGGGTCTAAACCCCTATCATGGCATATACTGTATCACCCAAGGATGACATGTTTAACATATCAGGAAAGCACCTTGTGCAAAAAAAAAAAAAAAAAAAAAAAGAAAAAAAAAAAGAAGAAAAAAATTTTAAAAAATCCCTCCCACCCGAAACATGTAGGTAAGGTGCCAACATACACCAGAACATACTGTATATGGACAGTGTCTTTCAATTTTGTCTTTTCCATCAATAACTGAGGCAGAGGAGGAGAAGACTCTTAAAAGTACCACTGAAAGATTATTTAATATTTAATTTACCTCACGTCAATACTGCACAACAAAATCCAAGAAGTCTGTTTATGCAATGAAGCAGAGCTAAGAATAACTATTCTCTTTTTTAATCTGAGAACAGATTTTGTTTTCTTAAATCAATATCCTTAGCAAACTTTTTTCTTTCTTTTTTTTCTTTTTACTGTATCAAGAGGAGAGTGTGAGATGTGATGGCAACCTTTAAGTTCATTTAAAAACTTTACACTGGACTGTACAAGATTTTTTTTTTGATAAACTATTTACATTTTCAGACTTTAAAACATATTCAAAGCAGCAATAGACACTAGTTTTTCCTCTAAACGCCCAAATAATTACCGGCCATGGGCCCAGGTAGGTACCTGCACTGTATATAGAATTTCTACAAAGAAAACCTGCCCATTAAGTAGCCAGTGGCTGTTAAACAAGCAGCCCTCGCCAATAAGAGCTGCACCCATGGTGTTGCTATAGGAATCAAAGCATAGTACCTTGACAAGAGAGTCTCAGTTGTCCCAACAGCTCTACACAAACTTTACAATTTGAAACAGCAGCTAGCATGTCAGTCCAGCATGTCAGTGAATTGTGCTGATTAAATTAACATAGAGTACAATCTCACAATATACATCACAAACAAATTACAATGTCAGGAAATAAGAGTTACAGTAAGATAAGTTATGTAGTAACAGCTTATAAGCTTGTCTTAATGTAATAAAAAAAAAATTTTACATGGGAAATACAATAATGAATGAACATAAACGCTAAGCATTCTAGTTTGCTACAAGCTGAAGAAGGGTACAAGAGAAAAAAAAAACAACGTTGCTTTCTGGAAAGCAAAACACAAATGACAAAAGGAAGACAAACGGAGAATGCACACTAGCAGGTCTGCAATGTGCAGCATACAAACAGTTAAATATTTGCACATTCCCCATACTCCAAGAGCACCAAGGACCTCACTTGTGGTTTTTAGAAAGCGGAAATTACAAAGAAAGCCATGTCACTAAGTTGCTTTATAGCTTTCATATTGCCATAAATACCAATTTGATAAGTGTTCCTTTAGCCCAATTCACCCCACCCTACCCCTTTTTATCCAGCGTGTGAAATCTCAGAATACTTCTTTGTCACCATTTCCAACAATTCTACCAAAGCAGTTTAAAAAGGGCATCGGATTAAAATGAAATGGTTTTGCAGATACGTTGGTTTTTTCCTTCTGTAGCAGGGCATTGCTACGTATCAAAAATGTAGCTTGATCTGAGAAAAATGACAGATTTTAATGGATTGTACAAAAAAATGTTTAGAAGTAGTTTTTTAAAGGAAAAGGTGTTTTGTGAAAGATCAAATGAAGTCATATAGTACTATTCTCTTAAAAGAACATGCTCAAGTGCCAACCTGAATCTTAAAAAAGCATGCAAAACACCAAGGGGTCCAAGCCCATTCATTAACTTCTCATAAAAACATGAAGAACTCTATCATACATCCTGCTGGCTGCATCTCCAGTGCAGTTGTTCTTATTGTGGCCCTGGCTCAGCAAAGTTCACCCCACTTGACACGAACACTGCACTGGTCCTTGTGACCACCGTGGAAGTACTAATATGCTTCACAGTGAGCAGGTGGGGAAGCGCTTTGCTAGGGGAGGACGGGTCTAAATCTTGTAGAACGTTTTGCTGCGAGATGACTTTGGAACGCCATGCCTTTGATGTGGCCAAAAACCAAAATCCAGAAATCCAGCCCGGAGCTCAGATGGCACTGGGAGGTGGTTGTGTTGTGTTTATCCAAAGCAGGGGCTGCCCACAGCTGGCTGCTGTACACTTTGCACAGGGTAGTGTATTTATTGGGACTAATGCTGCTGTTGGGTTTGCGCTTCCATCCCAGGGCCATCCCGTCCTTTCCCTCCCCCTGCCTCACGCTGCACCTGGGTACACTGATTTAGGAGCACGCCGGGATCCTGTGAATGCTCAGCAGGTGCCAATGGTGATGCCCAAACATACAGGCAGACCAGAATCTGGCCAATTTTCCAGACTTGTTTCTGAGTGTAAACCCTGCAAAGCAGTATGGTTTCCATTGGGACCTTTATCTTCCATTGTTACAAAATAAGAAGTGAACTATTCTGGCTGGTATCAGACTGTTTGGGGAGCCTTCTTCTCTTGAATATAAGTATTTAATAATTTTCCAAAAGAAAATACATTTTATCTGTTAATTAAATAAACTGTTGACAGAGAAAATAGTATTACTATATTAGTGCTCCTGAATGGAGTTATTTTTCCAGTCAGTTTTTAAGGGGCCTCAAACACAAAGCTTAAGAAGCAATTCCATGGATCCTCTTTGTGTATTGTGTGAACGATTTCTCTGGTATTATGGCCTAATATAACAATAACATGATTAAATGAATGTAAAACACAAAGGTTTGATATTACTGAGTCTTGCCTGCATTGCAAGGGCCACTTCAGTAATTTTAATCTTTCAGGGATATGCTTTTGACTTCCAAATGCCATTCTTGTTAAATAAAATATCTCACTGGTTTTACTTGGATTCAGAAGACTGTGTTTCCCATCAAATGTAGCCAAAATTTGGCATGTTTCATGCACCAACTTTCTAAAAAAGAAGAAAGTATTCCCTGTTTGTGGAATATGCTATTAAAAATCAGAGAGAGCACAAGTGAGGCGTCTTGCTGTCCCAGCTACAGGTCCACAATACTGCGCTCACACTGCGGTGTAAATTCAGCATCTACATGAGGTACAGTGACTTGTCAGCATTTAATATGGACCAACATACACTGATATAGAACAAAAGTAAATACATAACTTATACTTCACTAAGTATCCATGAACAAAAAATAAAATTCTATTTCCTATGTTATATTTACACAATTTAAAAAAAATCTAAAATGAGATGGTAAATTCATCAAAAACTTTGTTTTGAGCTCCGATTAATAAAGTAAAAATGTTGGGTTTCATCCTCATGATTGTCCTTCTTTGATTTCTACTGACATTTTAGAGCCAATGTCGGCTAATAAATAGAATAACACGCTCATAGGCACAATTCAGATTCAAATATGTTCCTCCCACTCCCCCAGCCAGTAAATGCAACTTTTACCAGCTGGTGATTCCTGAACAGCCAGTCATTTTTAAGAATGTGGCTTTAGCATACAGAGCATCAGCATTGAGGCAGGGCTGGAGCTAAAACAAAGTGTTCATACATACATGTATTTTGCATAAATAAATGAAATAACAAGACATAAAAATGACTCAAATCCGGCAACTGTGAGGCAGGCCCACACGAGTCGAAACAGATGACTTTTGTTCATGTAGTTTTCGTACAACAGTTTCACATTAGTCAGAAGTGATAAAAAATACCATTTATATCCAGTGCTTATAACACTTACGAAACAACATCTGTGAGTGTGTGTTTTTTTTTGTACTACAAGCAAAATCAAGTTTCAGTCCTAAAGAACAGTCCTTTGTTCTCCACAAGCCTGCAGAATATTATTTTGGCATGGTCATAAAATTAAAAAAAAAAAAAATTAACTAACTAATCTAAATGTTTGCCTTTGTGCAAAAAAAAAAAAAAAAAATTACATAAGCAACAATGCTAGCAGTACAGCATTCTACCTATGCAACAAAACCAGGAAAAAAAGAGAGCAAGAGAGAAAGAAAGTGACGTGGGGGGAGGGAGAGATACTGCTAACTGGAGAATTATGTAAGACATTAATAAATATTCTTTTTTTTCATTATTTTTTAGGAAATAATTATGTCCTCCCCCCAATCTGAGCTGAATGTATTTAAACCAGTTCAAATTCCCAAGCTATTTCAAGAACAAAAAACCACTTTCTATCAGTACCTTAGCCAGCTTAAAGAGGACGCTCACCAGCTAATGACACAGCATATGCCTTTAAAGACTTGGCTAGACCAGTTTATTGCTTATTAGACATGGACTCAGAACACAATTAAATAAATATTAAAAATATAGCTTTCTTTTGTTCCAAATTACAAAATGGTCAGAGAAATTTGACCATTGTGTTTCTATGCCATTATCTTTATAAATTGTCCTGTAAATTGAACAATCTTCTTTGTCTTGGGGGGGGGGTCGTTGTCTCACATAGAAACGTGATTCCTACAGTGGCAAAAATGGCTCTTTCTGACAGGACAGGCCTCAGTGGGGCTGTGAGGAAGGCGGCTGCTCCTCCACAGAGCATCACTGCAGCTCACAGGGGTGTCTGCAGAGCAGGGAGCATGGGGACAGCCAGACCAGCCCAGGCTCCTTTTGCTGTCCGAGGCACAGCCTGCACAGCTCTGTGAGAAGATGCTCCTGGACTTCCAGAGGAGCTGCTCTAGGCCCACTGGTACCTCTCAGCCTGAGCCTGATTATATCACCAGTGTGCTGAACACATCCAATTCCAAATAAAAGCTGGGAGGGTCAAGGAGCTTCAGCACAGTTATTCATCGGGCCTATTGGAACTGAATATATGTGCAGTGATCTGTTTGTGAACAAGAGTGGAGTATGAGGGGGGAAAAATAAAAGCAATTTCTCCTCTGTCTTTCAAATCTAATAGATTCACAATCTTTAAATGACTCGTATATTTCCCAGAATTTTCTCCAGTAATTGCTTTGTTTCTAGAAGTAATACAAACAGAAATTTTAGATTCTATAGCACCTTTCGTTCAAAGATCCCAAAGCGATTGACGAGTCACATTCCCATGTGACTATTATACAATAAATATTTTTGATGACCTATTTTCCCACCTTTGCAATTAGATATTTAAGTGGCCTTCCCTCCCCCCACTTGTACTTTCACAAATAAACCACTGCATAAGTATTTAAGGTAGCACAGTTCCTTCAGGTGGCAACAGGAACATGGTGTACAGAGCACGATTTGCCACAGATTCCTCAGGCCCTAGAAATTCAGCATGGTGGACTGTAAATGCAGTTTGGATTTTACATCTGCCCTTGCTGTCTAAGTGTAGAGGTTTACAACTATAAACACATTTTTAGGGGTATTTGTACTCTATGTACATATAAAAGTACTCACTTTATTTTGCAATACATATAGCAGAGTGTTTCCAAGTGCTCCTTGAACATACAGTGTTAGAGGAACAAGTGAATTTCTCATTCATAAAGGTCACGTTCATTTTAGTAGCAGGTGCACTTTTATTTTCATATACCTGTGTGATTTAGGGAAGGGGAAAGAAGAGGCTCTTTAAAATATCAGTACGGAATTGTAAGTGTAATGCCACCAACTGTACTTTTAAAAATAAATATTAAGTATTTGGACCCTTGACATTCTGGAATGAATAAATTATTTAAGAGAAAATGTGTTAAGACTGAATGCAAGGGTTAAAAGCAAAGGGGTAGAGAATGTAATCAGAGGTGGCCTCACACTGCTAAGACAGGCCCGTCCATAGCTGGTGATCGCTCTTTTGTGCTTAAAATTTCACACTAATGGCACATCAAGAGGCAAAAGCAATTGGGCACATGCACTATGGCAACCATGTTCACTAATTAAGAATATCCTGTCTCCAGATTCCTGAGTACTTTACCATATTCTGGAAAAAAATTAGGTTTTATATATAATTTTTTTTTAAGATGCCAAAGGATTGTCTAAGACTTTACAGTGTCTCCTTTAAGACTTTTTGTTTAAATGTTAAGATTCAAAAGTTATGAAAAGTTTGGCACATTAGAAGTTCAGCTATACATATGGAAAAAAATGGAATTCAGAGACTATTTTTTAAAGACAAGCTATGATGCACAGGTGTGCACACTTGCGGACTTGTTCTGTTTCACAATATGAAATCTGCAGTTTTTGTTTTCTAAAATAATCCAGAATAAAAACACATTCACAACCTGTAGGCTGGCACAGCATACCTGAGTGAGAATGTATAACCCCCATCTAAAACAGTAACTTAAACCCTTATCAGCATCCAAACGGAAAAAGACAAAAGGTAAGACTTGTAAGACAGCTATTGATTCATATAAGTTTTCAAGTCCTGATGTCTGATATTTATGTCTTCATCTAAATTAAAAAAACAAAACAAAACAAAAACAAAAAAAACCCAAGTTCATGAAAAATTAGGGAAACAATCTGTCTCACACGATAAGAAACATTTAAGACCATTCTGCTGATGTAACTGTAGGAGCCACACATGCATGCAGGCTCTTTAAGAACTTTTGTTCAAAAAAACCCCAAAAAAACCCAAATGAGTCTGAGTACTTTAATTCTGTGAACACTCCTCAGTTGGCACTGACTGCCTCATGGGCTTCATTTTCACTACTATAGTCTGATTTGGGATCATCCTCATAGTCCTCGTACATTTCTATTTCATCCTCTCCGTTTATCATTTCATTTCCAGGAAGGCTTCCGCTGTCCGTCTTCATACCATAAGTGCTCTGGATGACAGGGATGCTGGGCTCAGGGCTGGCAGAGGTGCTGGAGCAATCTGATGTCATCTGAGGGGACGGCGTGGTGGTCGCCATGGTAATAGCACCAGGGTAGACAACTCCTGTTCCCGTGGTGATTGGAATCTGAGGCTGTTGTCTGCAAGGGAAAACGAGAGGGAAACGTCATTGCCTGTCTTTAGAGGAGGGAAGACCTTCTGCGAGCTCAAAGGAAGGAAAAAGCAGTGGTTTCCTAGAAAGGCTCCATGTATTCCTCTGGGCTCACAGTCCTCTCTGTCACTGGTTCACTATCTCCCCCAAAGGACAGCTGGGAAGTGAAGTGTTTTCAGTCACTACCAGACATCCCCTCATGTATTGTATGCGTTTATTTAAACTGTAATACAAACTAGCTCTTGGATAGAGACCATCAAAAGGCTTCAGGCACCCATGTGGTGCCTGCCTGCCACCATAGATGCCATATACCCAAAATCTAAACCGTCTAAACTCACAGCAAGAGCTTCTGCTGAAGAGAGGACCTCAAGATTACCTAAAATGGCAGACAGAAACTGCAAGTATCTCATTTGCTATCTAAGTGCTAGGCAGACTCCTACATCACTTAGACATTCTTTTGACACTTGATTGTTGGTTTTTGATTTTTGTTTGGATCCATCAGAATGCCATTTACTTTTCAGGATTTTATGTGTAAGATGGGGGTTTTAAAGCAAAGTACTTGATAAAAAAAGAACAAATCTGCCCTGGAAGATGCTGATTTTGTATTGACTAGTTATTGAACATACGTGCCTATTTGGAGAACCTATTTAAAGAATCATATATCTCAATGTATTCCTAACCTTCTTGAGAGAAATATTGATGCAGTAGCAGTGAACTATCACAGAATTTTAACAGGAGAAACAGTGTCAGGTATGTTTGAATAGTCTAAGGAATCTGCAACTTGACCACTGTGTCATTCTCTGCTAAAATCAAAAGGACATTTTATAAAGCAGTTTCAAAAATTCCTAATCATTGGCTAAATCAATACAGGAAAAAAATGTCAAGCTTATTTAAAAACCCATAACTGTCAAGTCTTTATTGTTCATTGATCAAACTCTAATTTTGCTAAATATCACACTAGAGAGTTACAAGGAAGTTTCAGTCCTTCAAGTTTGGGTAGTGATACAGTGAAATTATGAACACCCTGTGTAACACACCAGTAAAATAGTTTGTAGGCCTGCCATGGCTGGTACTGCTAGTCTGACTCTTACAGCCTCTGCACAGCTTGAGAAATTCAAACATCTGTTGTGTAAGTCTCGTACACCTGGCTAGCAGCAAGCAAAAACGCAGTAATTCATTTGACACAGTCATTATACTCCTGTTTGCAAATGATGATTTGCAGATGATTTACAAACAGCTTGGGATTTTTCACTAAATTTTCACTTTTTAAATGGTCTGATAAATGTTCTGTGAAAACAATTTTCAGCCAATGTATTTGCTTGCAAGTGATTTTCTGCAAACATCTTTCAATACTTTATCCATAAAATTGAACACCTACCTCACATGGGAACATTTCTGGTTTAGGATTGCATGTTTTCAGGAGTATGAACTATTACCGCTAAAAACCCACACATATCTCCTCCACAACTTTTAGACACAGAAAATGTTCACGTTAATGAACGTTTCCACAAAGCAGAGGAAAAAGAAACCCACGCGTGGTCAACAGATAAAAATCAATGTAGTTGTCACCAGGCCATACACACTTAATTCTTTCTAATCTGCCCATCTAATAATCTTTCACCAGTATTTCTTAGAATAAATAAATTCACAAAACAAAACATCACCAGTAGTTCATCAAAGAACAGCATAATATTAATGCCAAATGATGCTTTGAGAAAAGTTTTCACTACTCCTGTGACAGAAGTTGTAGAACCTACTCAAAGAATGATTGAGCCACATCTGCTGCTGTGTTACACGAGACATTAAGTACCAGAACACTAATATCCACCTTTACACCTTTCCTCCCCAAAAAGTTTGTATTTTTCAGAAACAAATTGCCTTCTTAGAAGCAGCAAGAACAATTTAGAAAGTCATCTTAAGACCTTGCTTTGAGATATGTTGATGAAGTGATGGTTATGAGTGTTAAGGCCTGGATGTCAGAGACATCCTGGTATTCTTTCAAACACTTAACAAGTCAGCAGAAGACTTTTGCACATCCACATTTCTGTGGGACTGGGTACACTTTTCCAAGTACCATCCATTCCAAAGCATAAATGGAGAAGGCCATCTGAGCACAAAGAAGCCAAATTTAGAGGCACTTTTTACTTGGGAGCACACCAGGCAAATACATGACAAGCTACTGAACAAATCTAATTGTCAAAGAACTTGATTGGTATAACAGGAAACTTAAAGGCTTACTGAATTTGTCATTCATAAACGCAGGCTTTTTTTACATGTTAAACAAAAATCAGACATGCTGTGCATGTCTGCTGCTGGCTGGGTAATAACTTTAAATTACCTATATCTCACTGTGGAACTGTAAACATGTGGTAACAGTACCACCTAATTGGAAAGGGTCTCAAATTGCTACCCATTTGCTAGCAAAAAATTTGCTAGCACTTAAACATGGGCACCTACACACCCCCAGTAACTGGACACCTACCTCTGATTTAATACCTGTTATTATTTAGAGCTGATCAGGTTGTCACTGTAAATTCTTCTCTACATTACATCCCAGAAAGCCTTATTTTGAAATGTCACAAACTATGGGGATGGCATACATTACTAGAGATGAGTGTTATCATCTCCTAAGTAATTAAGTTCCAGAGGGTAGGAAAACAGAGCATTTGTTTAAATTCCCACTACTCTCCCTGAAAGGAAGAGTTGGAGTTTCTAACCTACAACTCTGGCCATTATGTTTTCTGATATTTGTAGATCATAAAGGCATTCACGTTAATGGAGTCTTTGATTACACTAAATTCCACACATTTAATCATTGCCTCTAGCTAGAGTTTTACCAATCACAGGACCTTGTAAGGGGGAGACGAAAACATACTTTACCTGCAAGCTACAGGTTACAATTCAGCTCAGTTGCACATGGAAGTTTTCTGCCTGTTAAGATTTCCAGAAAGCAACATTAATCTTCTGATCTCTTCAGATCCATGAGGATCTGGCACATCTGGTGGCACATCTCTACGTACCCTAGCTTCAAACCACTCCTGCACCAACCATCTCCTCTTTGACAAAGAAATCCTTGTGTGGACAATTACTTGGGGTCACTCTCCTCTGCTCTGCCAGCACCTGTAACATGTCTGCCCACTCTTGGGCCAAAGATTTGGCCCAAAACATTTAAGCAAACATTAAAATGGAAGTAACATGAAAATTCTTAGACAAACTGACCTGCTCACAAATTTGTGGCATTAATATTCTTAGTATTTTTCTGGAGAATGTTCGTCTTTTGACTTTTGCCAAACCAGCTAAACATTTAAATTGGCAAATGACCATTGTTTTCTGATCCCTTCCCAGCCATTTTCTGACAGCTCTTTAAATGTCTAAGGCAAAAATTGATTGCATTAAGGAAAACGCTCATATGTTACACACCCCTGAAACTTACATTCCCATAAGGAATGAAATAACAGTAAATCTCACAAAAGCACCCATTGTGTGCTTGCTTTAAGTTCAAGCTACAGGAGTATAATATTACAGACTTATTCAAAACCATAGCCTAGCAACATTGAGACTACGTGTGTACAGTAGTTATAAACACTATAAAGGCTTTATTCTAAACATTTTACGCTGGTAAAGCACAGAAAAAAGTTACTGCTTACATCATTTTGCAGAGAAATGTATATAGCATATACTTCTATTTAGAGTGTATTAGACTGTAAAAATGACTGAGCAATGAATTATCTTTGTAAGACAAAGCAACAAAAGACAGACTCAACTTAAAATATCTGAATTTATGGTTTATATATGATCCATTGGTTAGCTCACATTTATTTATGCATTACAAAAAACTACTATTGAGGATAAATTGTAAATCACTTGAAGTCTGTTTGGGATTAACTTATGCTGAAAGTATCATTCACAAGTTCCATTAATAATTTTACTATTAAAAATAACTCAATTATTTTAAAGACACAGCTGGCTACAGATTCAGCTTTTCCTAGATTGAAAGCAGCAATTTTTTAACATACTCTGCATTAAACATGAATTATTTCTGTATATTATCTGCCTCATTTAGAACAAAATTCATTCATGTAAGGATAAAATAGAAGGCTTATACATACTGTAAGTTCCACTCTGCTCTTTAAAATACTTGGCAATTCCCAAATTGTTTTCGATCAAATATATAACAATTATCTGAAAACATTAATTTCCTGCCCAATTTATTCCAAGAAATCTTCTCTCTCATTCAATACTTTGGAGGTTTTTCTTCAAACATCACAACAGAACCTGGCCATTCATTAGTTTATTTCTCCGTTTTATTTTAAATCCTGGCTAGTTTGTATATCGAGAGTCTTTAAACTCCATGTTTGTGCTTCTTACCAAAGTCAAAGACTGTGGTTCACTGAAGTGAGCAGTGTGAGCCTTTTGCACCAAAAAAGTTTGAGCCATGGAGAACTCCATGTTTGTGGTGGGGGCTTGTACCCACGGCAGAATTATCCTATGTTAGCCAGTGGCTCACCTAAGGGAGTCTGACAGGAACTAGCCTTTCCTGGATTGTCCAAAACATAACCGTACATTTGGTATAAGAAAAATGCAAACACAATTATGAAAAAATATATTTTTCTTGTTTTTTACTATTTCCTTTAGCCACCTGTTTTGAATGCGTATCTGACTCTTCACACATCTCCTTTTCTTTTTATTCTGTAATGATATTTTGTTGCTGTTTTGGTGTACCCATTCCCAACTTAATTGGTTTGTTCTTTAAAAAAAACAAACAACAAAAGAAACCCAGCAGTACTTCAAGCAGTATGAAGCACTTGGCATATTTCACTGGAATATATTTTGTACTTTTGTTCTCTATCTTCCACTGAAATATTTACTGTAAACACAGAGCATATTCAATCTGAAAAACCACATTTGTCTCTTATTTCACTCTGAAAAGGAAACAGCATCTCAACTCTCACGTCTACAGTTCTGAAGGATGATTTATGTTGTTCCATCAAAACAGTGGAAAAATAATGGGGGTGTGAGGTCAGTTAGGAAAACTGTTCCAGCTGATGCTTTATGTGATATTTATGTTAAACACAGGGAAGAGTAAGTTTAAGAAGCTGATGGGCTCAGTTACTGTGTTTCACTTAGTTATAATCTGATTTGGAAGAAATGTTGCTTTTCATTACTTAATGAACTATTCTGCTGAGACAAATGATTCCATGTTTTATGTTTCAGTTCAAAAGAGATGTTCTACTCTGGCTTTTTCACTAATTTTACTTGGTGTCTTCCAATAAGTTTGTTTTAAATTATTCTTGAGGGAAAAGGGGAAATTGGGACAACAGTGGGATGTTACAGGGAAGTTTGAAATATTTTTTTTTAAATCCCAGCCTGTGATTCCTCAGTACAGTAATCTATATTCGCATTGAACAGCAACATGGATCTCATTTCTTCTTTATTGAATGCATCCATCACACTTCATACTCCCTTTTCCATCACTTGCACAACGAAAAGTCATTGGTTTTGGTAAAGTCCAGTGCATCATCATATAACTGCACAGAGGTAGTTTAAAGTAAACTTCTTCAACATGAATAGAACATGGTGAAGTGGACTTAGCATAAACAGGAATTGGAAACAATCCTTTCAAAAAATGTTGACATTCTTATGGTCTTTGTGATCACACTGTTGGATATATGAGAAAAATGGTACACTTAGCTTGCACCAGTTCAGTTTTGAACAGCTTTCAGTATATATATTTTTAATAGAAATATCATTCCTTAGGTAGGCACTTTTAGAAGTTTCTTAAATCCATCTTCCATATTGACTCTCATTTAGCCATCACATTTAATGTGTAAAATGCTACTGCTTAATACTGTTTTGAATTAGCAAACAATTCTGAAATTGTTCAGACTGCTGTTTTGGCATTTCTTTTGCATTTCTTGTCTAGATGTGATTTGGTCTGTCAATCTGCTTTGGAAGACGTAAGCTAGAATTTCATTCCCTCAATCTGAATATAATTTGTGATGTGCTGTATAAATTCAGATTTCTATTTAGAGTCCTATGTGCAATTTTGATGGAAGACTATTAGTAAACAATTTCCCTTGGACTGAAGAATAAAAAACAATATCATAACTATAGACTGGAAGGCTATTTCAAGATACCCAAACCACTTCTATTTACTGATTGAAGAAAGAGCCCACATTGTTGCAGGCTGTACCACAAAATAATTGACTGCAACAGGAGTTCTGCATCCCAAGCCAAAAATGAGGGCACATAATCGACGTCAAGGTCAATTATCTGGTAGTGAAGTACCCAACAAAAGGAGACTATTGTGATTAGAGAAATAGGCAGAACATTGTGAATTTGGAAAGGCTGGCACTGGAGACAGCTTTTAGACTCTTTGTAAATCACCAGAAACATTGTGTTAGAGCACTGAGCATCACAGATTAATTCATAAAAAAAAAATAAAAACAGGAGAGAGAAATCAGTTATGGTGCAGTTGTTTCACTGGACTTTTGTCATCTTTAGCCTGTAGATGTTTCACAGTGCTGCTTTCTCTGCTGAATACTAGAGGAAATACCACTAAAAACACACACAATGTTCTTAAAATTGTCTCAGGATCTTTTTGGGACATATAATTTGAGTTATAAATATACCCGGTCTGTCTATGTACTACTTGATATACTCTTTCTAAAACCTATTTTTTAAAAAATATTTTTTACACATTTTATATGTAACAAAATTCCTAGTAGCTTCATACCATGATATCATTCATTCATGTGTGTTCCTCATGCAACTGCTATTACTCCTCTCCCTTTTTTCCCCCCCTCTCCTGACTCCTTATTCTACACAGGAATAAACCTTTGTGTTTTTCTCTTTGTTCTTTTCTTAATTTAGGAAATGATGCTGGAGTCATTACTAGCCCAGAATGGATTAGCTTACTAAAAACTCACAAAAGACATGATTCAAACCTTTCAGGCTAATGGGAAACAACTTCTTTTGACTTTAAAGGATTCCACAATCAGTCTCATAATCAGCATTCAGCGGCAAGCTGATAGCTCCATATTCCATCTTATGTTTTTAATAAGGTCCTCTCGGTTCAAATCCTTTCCTTCTAAATGACATTAGTCTGTGACTTAAACAGATAAGTCTATTTGGTTTCAAGCAGCGTGCTCTGTCTTGGAAAACAATTGCAACAATTGTACTCACCCTACAGTAAAAAACTGCCTCATCTCCTGTCTTCGAGACCTCATCAGTTGCTTGTACTCGCCAATACGCAGTTTCTTGCCATCCACAATGCAGGTACGTTTTGGTCGAGGCTTGTATTTGTAATTAGGATACTTTTCTAGGTGGATTTTACTTAGTCGTGCCTGCTCTTCGTAATAAGGTTGTTTCTCTTGATTTGACATGGACTTCCAGCGAGATCCTGTGGACATAAAAAGTTAGTGAGTGCTCAAGTAAAGCAGATTTAGCTTTATGCACACACAGTTCAACGTGCCTTCTCGCCATGATAAATTTTAATTAAGTTCGTTAAATAAACGGATTTAAATTTACATCAGTCTGCACATATATTGGCTTGCACAACCTGAGACAGGTTCTTAAAAGAACCCTGACTTTCAGATATTGCTGCAGACCAAGCATATGTAAATCTCTATTAAATAGGGTGCACTTAAAATCAATAGTTAAATCTCAAAATCTCAGCCTTGTGCTGCAAAACAGACTACTTAATTTTTTACAATAAGAGCATTAATCTGCGAGTAATTCCATACCTCTGTAATACCACGCACAGTATGATGGTTAAGGAAAGTCTGCAGCCATACTTTCACTGTTAAAAGCCTAATACATTGCCTAGGGACACAGGCTTCTTTGATATTTTTATGAGAATTTGGTTTATACACTCCTGTTAATAGATATTAATAACTTGCTATATAGCAGGAAAAAAGTATCAAACCTTATAAATTCAGAAAAATTATGAAAAAACCTTTGCTGTCTGGGCATCCTAAATTTACTGAATTTCTGATATAAGCTTGGCATAATACTGACATCTATTTTAAATCCTATTTTTCGTATTATTTTCTGGCTAGATGTAAGGAGCACATTGAACTGAAGCAAGAAAGTTGCATTTCACAAACTCACGTTGGAAAGATAAAAAGTAAAACAGAAAGCACACTGTAACTATATACACCACTTCAGGTACTGTAAACTCTCATTGAAAGCTGCACCAATAAAAAAGTTAAAAAATTAACACAGTGTACACAGGAAGAGGCAAAAGTATTCAGATCTCTTGTATTGTTTGTAAGGAGCAATCTAAACACTTGAATAGAGATGGGACTAAGAAATGCAGAAAATAGCTTTTTGGTGTCTTTTAGATGAATAAAACGATTACAGCTGTGGTAAACGTGGGTGGAAGCTATTCTTTTACCAACATTTTTCATACATCAACAAATGGAAAAGTTGTATAAATATTATCCGTAGCCAGCAATATTCTGTGTCAGCTCTAATATTTCAGTCTCTTTTCTCATTGTCCTGGAAAAGTCGCACAGATATTATATGGACATAGACTTATTTGTGGCAGAGCAGATACTGACAGGTTAATTCCATGGTTAACAAACACTCAATTGCTGGCACTTCTGAAATATTTATACTGGAAGTTTACATTTTAATGAATACAGTTACTATGCTCCTAATAGTTTTTTTCACAGAATGCACACAAATAATATAGATTCCCTACAGCTGCCAACACTGAAACAGTGAAGGTTTTATATAAAACTGAAAGGCTATTCATATAACTTACTTATATGGTAGACAAAAATATGAGAACTACTAAGAAAGATTTTGAAAGTTTTAGGACAAAGTAACATTTATTTCTGTGTATTCTTGCCTCTGATTGAACTAACATGCAACAAACTTTGCTAAGAATGTATTTGAACTCAGGGTTTACAATAAAATGATTACTGAGGAAACTTGATTTTTACTTTTATTTATTATGAGCTACATTTGGAATCTGTCTTTCACTTCAAAGACTCAAAAAGCAAATATAGGTTTTAACATTTCACCACTCATTCTCACGTATGTTTCTAATTCTCTGGAGGGGTCTTAAAAAGCAAATCAAAATTTCTCAAAAATGAGTCCATTTATTTGCACAGTGGCAAAACAAAACCCATGGAATATTTCTCAATTGTCCCAGTCTATACAAATGAAATATTAACTACTGTGTCTTTTACCTAAGCAATATTTTAATTGCATGCTTCTCATGATTAGCCTTTTGAACATGCAATGTTTTGAACCAAGCATTATGTTGCATGTGAGGTTTGCATGTGCAGGTCTTTTGAACTGTGCCAGGTTTCTTTCTTTGAGGTTGCACTGTCTGACATAAACCTCTGATTTCGATTTTGTACTTTTTTACCTTTATCCCAGGACTTACTTTAGCAAGTCCCATTTTGCAGTCCGGTGATTTGTAGTTCAGGTGCATTCTAATGGGATCTTACAATTATTGGGACTTTATTGGCACACACTCTTGCAACAGATTTCATAAAACATTCCTTTTCAATGCTACTAAGTTTTAAAGCTGTTTTAGACCATTCTGACTGCTGTTGAGAATAAATGTATTAGGGAAGGGGCAGAAAGGGAAAAGACAGGGAATGAAAACAAAAACAAGCCATGAATCTTCATTCGTGTAAGTTTCAGTAATTCCAATATCATTGAATATATCTCCAAAAAAATGGCTTAGAAATAGAGAAGTTCATACAACTGCAGAATGGTTTGGGTTGGAAGGAACTGTAGAGATCATACAGTTCTAAACCCCCTGCCATGGGCAGGGACACCTTCCTCCATCCCAGGCTGCTCAGAGCCACATCCAGCCTGGCCTTGAACGCTGCCAGGGATGGGGCATCCACAGCTGCTCTGGGCACCCTGTGCCAGAGCCTCACCACCCTCACATAAAGAACTCCTCCCTCATACCTCACCTAAACCTGCCAGCACGGCTTGTCGCCCGCTGCCTCGCACTTACCTAGGATTTTGCTGATGTTGGAGTTGTGCATGTCGGGGAAGGCCTGGAGGATTTTCCGGCGCTCATCCTTGGCCCAGACCATGAAGGCGTTCATCGGCCGCTTGATGTGGGGCTCGCTGCTGGCGCGGCCCCGCGAGTCCCGGTACACCCGGGCTTCAGCCACCGTGGCCCCTCCTGTTGGCCAACAATAATACTGCTGTAGTTTAGCGGCAGAGCCATTCACTGCTTTACTCCCTGGAACGTCAGGGCAGGAGGAAACAAGATGGATGCAAAACATTATTATGTGGATTAGGAAAGTGCTTTCAGTGCTGTGCTTATTTTAGCCTCTTCTGCTCACTCTTTCTCTTCTGCTCTCTGAGAGAGAGAAAGAGAGAGAGATGGCCCCACCAGCTGTCTCAGTGTAACTGGCCAGGCTTACCCATCTGAGATGACCCAACATCAAATCAAAGAAACAAATTGCACTGGTATATCTCCAATTAAGACATAAAGATTTGATAAAGTTTCCATTTGAGGCTTTACTCTAAAATGCATTCTCTGAATGCTCAACAAAACTCACATAAAAGCTTTATTTGAGAATCCAAACTGATGTAGGCCTGTTAACACAAGCCATTGACCATGACTTTGCTGCTTGAACAGTGAAACACGTGCCAAAGGTCTCATAAAATAGATTACACAGTGCACCAGGTACATGCTGCCATTTGTATTGATCAGATTGTATTCAGACCTGAACATTTTATAGTTGCATCTGTTTTGATTCAATTTAAGATGTGCTTTGGAGCATTTGAACCATATATCTGTAATAAAACTCTCTGCCTTCAACAGGTCCACCCACAGCACATTGGAGCCTCCAGAGTGGGAGACAAGCTCCACACCTGCAGTGTATCCCAAGGCCTTATCTTTATTTGCCAACAATTCAGCTTGTACATGCCAACCCTAATTGGGTTTTGAATGTGTCCAGCCCTGTTTCTTGACCACAAATAGCAAAGCCTCATAGGGATTTAGAGATCACAGAGCTCAGGTGTAGAACCAATTGATATGGGAGAAACAGATTACCAAGGCATGACTTTACTGGAAAAAACTTCTGCAATTGTGATGGTAATATGTGTTCTTAGAGTTATACCTTAGCTATAAAAAAGACTAAAGTGTTTACAGTGGCAGAGTGACATACTTAGTCTTAGACCTCATCAAACTGGTCGTATAATTTAATACCTTGAAAAGGCAAGATACCTGACAACTAATTAGTACAGCAATAGGCCTCCTTTTTTTTTTATAAACTAATACAGCTATCAAAATTAATTTATTTTCCAAATAATATAAGATTAATTATTTACAGTAAGTAAAACAAAACACTGCAGTTTTACTGAATACATGCCCAAGTTTTTAGTTGCTCAAAAATCAATTTTCCTAATTCAGAGTGAAATACCTTTTTAAAAATTCTATATAAGAAGCACATTTGCATGAAAAAGACGCCCTAAAATAGAGGATGCATAACTAATACACTACCTTTTTGCCACCAGGTCCACAGTACATTAATTTCATTTAAAACGCACTGACCATACAGGACAAATTGATTTTGCTTTATATGGTGTTGACAGCCATGTTTATTGTGCAGTGAAATGTAGTGTAGTTTCAAGCTGACTATATCCATCAACACAGGGCAATATGCTGACTACTGGGCCAGATGAAGACATACATTACCCTGAGAGCAAAACACTCACTCACAGGCAGCAGTGTCTTCTCCTGAGGATCACCCTGGTAATTTATGATGTCTCCAATGCCATTACTTTACAACTGACACCAATTTGGCAATTTGTATACTAACATGCGTGCACATAAAAGAAGACAGGTTTGTGGCAAATGTGAGCTGCAAAACTGTTTTAAGACTATTCCAAGTCAAGCATTGTGCCACAGGTGCTCTGCATTTACAGAAGGCTGCAGACAGCTTTTTGCTTCCAAAGAGGAGTAATTTTGGAGTGATCTGCAGGTAGGACCAGTTGAGGGGGGTGAGTGGTTGATGAGGCTCTGTCCATTGCTGGCAAAAGCCTTGGACGACAAATATATCAAAGATAACATATTTTGAGAGAGGAAACTCCCAAAATTTTGAGAGTATTTTGAGTTTAGTAGCTGCAATGAGTTGTAAACATAGAAAGTCAACACAGAAATATTTATTGAGACAAAGCGCTGTATAATTTGAGAAAAGTCAAGCACAGCAGGTAACAGTTGTTCTAGCCTTTAAGATAATGGAATAAAAATATGTTACCAGTACATGGGCATTTAGGAAGCTGGTGACAAAAAAAAAATTAAATTACTATTCATGCAAAAGTTATAATTTGTTATTCAGCTGCTCTACTCACAGCACAGGAAAGACATATTTGAATCCACAGGACGTCTTTCCATCTCTTACTTTCCCAACGGTACTTATTCACTACAGCTAAGGAAGAGTTTGTCTTTAGTCCTTTCTAACACAATTTTGGACTTTTCAATCCTAATGCACGTAAAGAGTAGTTTTACTGGGAGTAAGATTATAGCTGGCTTTTTAATCTGGATGTAATCTAGATAGAATGAAAACAAACAAAAAAAAATAAAAACAAAAACAAATGAAGGCAGAAAGCCACCATAAATTATCTGTCTTCATAGAAATGTTATGTTTGAAAACAATTCTTACTCGGAGTAATAAATTACAGCCATGCCAAGAAGGTCAACTCAGGCTGCATCTGCTCTATGCAAGTCCATACTTGAAGGACTTGAAAAAGCAGCCAAAGAGTTGATGTTCTTTGAGCTTGATCTCTGGGGAAATATTTGCAAGCTGACCTATAGGCCATCACAAAAGCATTTGCAAAATGAATTTCTGCAAATAACTAAAGCAATATAATCTTCATGCTCTTCTGTCTCAGAACCACAGAATTATATTCAGCATATAAAGCATTACAGTAAAATAGTTCCTGTAGCATAGGATTCTATGGAGAAAGTCAGAAGGTCTCAGTACCTTTTTAGATTAGAAATGAGGTGCTAATGATACAAATGCACATATGTTCAGTGAGCTTTTACACGTTGAAACACATAAGAGCAAGCTTTCAAGCTGGTTGTTCTTAGGTGCATCATCCTATCAAGCAGATACTTTGACTTTATTGTGCCCTATAAAAACAATTTCAACAGATTTAACAAAGTGTGGAGTTTTGTCCTGTTGTGATAATTGTAGTTAGTATTGATGGAGGCTCAAAAGGACACCTGAAATTTTTTAAGAAAATGTATATGCAAGTGCAAAGTAGGTGTTTTAAATCTTTCTGAAAATTCTTTCAGGAAATTCTAATAACTAATAAACCCAAAAAAATCCAGATAAAATGCAAATGTACTGCCAGTGAAGGAAAAGACAGGAGAAGGAATTGTTAATTGTCTCTCTATGGCAACTAATGCTTTATCTGCCAGTTACTGCTCATATGCAATCACAGAAGGACAGATTTTCAGAATTAAGAACCTGGTCAGAATTTATAATTATTTCAAAGCAGTACAGTTTGGCTGCCCTAGTGGCTTAGTTGGCAAAGAACTCTATATTTTGGCCTAAAGACAGGAGCTGTCCTCAAAGTGACACTTATAGCTTCTGGAAGTGTTCTCTGCCTTACTTCCTAGATCCTTTGCATTTGCTCAGCTTCTCATAACTTTGAGGATTTAAAAATAAAATCAGATTAAAGAGGAGTGTTCTTTTTTTTATGAATATATGGCAGCCAACCCCTCTGTGAAAGCTGGATCCCATACTGCTATAGGGGTAATTCTGAGGCAAAGAATACCACAGAATAAATCTAAAAATGCTACAACTTCATGAAAATAATTTCTAGCAATATTTTCTTTTATAAAGAGCTCTCTAATCAGAGAACATTAGAAAGCTAAAAGAATCTGATCATCAAGAAAGATAAACATGAGGATTCATATGAAATAAATGGTAATAAACATAAAATAACAATTGTTGCTTTATTTATTTATTTATCCCTGCCTTTATCTGAGTTTCTTGCATTTACTAATGAAATTAATTTTAGGACAGGCGTCATCCCTCAGCATGCTTCCTGAAATCTTGGTCACATTAGGGTTAATCCTACTGTCTTTACTGGAACGTGGGTTTACCTTCCACTTTGCTCATCATCTACAACACAACATGAGATTGGGCCTTTACTTGTTACCAGAAAACAAACAATAATAGATGTGATGGAAAGGAGCAAAAAAGAGGCTGAGAAAAAAAATGAGGAAAAGAGAGAAAAGAAGTGACAGCAAAGAGATTTTTATCAGTCACTCTGTTATTCCTTAATTACTCTTCACACTACGGCTATTGATTCATGTTTGAAGTGATACATTTCCCCTGACTTCCCCCCAGATAATGAATCTGGGTATTCTAAAGCATATGCTGCAGGTCATCTTCCATGGACACACACCAAGGCATATACATGGAAATAAAGAAAATCTTTTTAGGTTCCTTGTATGAAAAGGGCTGGTTAGCAGTAAAGCTCCTGTCATCAGTTATTCATTAAGCTGAGGTGACATATTTGCCTAGTTTGGAAAAGACTGATTGTGACCTCCAAAATATCTGGCCCTGTCTGTGGTAACACAACTAGTACTGCAGAGACCAGAACCTGATAAACATGTAATCAGGAGCCACTCTTTTACTGCAAGAGGTGGGTTACTCATAAACATGGACATGCCATAAAAACAGAGAGAACGAAAAACCGGCTTGGCAGCCCCCTGTGCTGCTCTTAACCTGTGTGCAGACAAGTGCAGCCCTTGAGAAGCATGCAGCAGTATTTAAAATCAAATAGAAAAATACAAATATGGAAGGAACAGAGTGGAAAGAGCAGCTTTGGCAAGCTTAGACCACAAGTGTAGTCATTTAACTACTATTTTGGGTTATCAATTTTAGAGAAAGTTACAAGAATTGCTACTACTTCACTGTAATCTAAGCAACATGCAGCAGTTGTAGAATAACATTTATTTGTTTTTCCCCTTGCCTGCCTTTTATTTCTTCATCCCTGACACCATTCAGATTTTCTCATTCTTTATTATCAGCAAGAGAGGCATCATAAACAGACACCCCATGAACTATTATCTTTACTGGCATGTCATGTCATCACAATACCCACTTGGAAACATGGCTAAGTTTGGAACAGGGGTGACACAAATGTTCTGTTTGTCAGGCGGCTTTTGTTCCAAATGTTAAACAAATATTATTCAGTTGCAGTTTGAGCATTGAACATTTCTCACAGGCTGCATGTCTGTGAATGAATGGGGAGAAAAACTGGGAAAGCCACAAGCAATTCATGGAATACTGCAATATTTAAATGGCCTCTAAATTTTTCATCTGCAAGGGTTCTGAAATGCCCCAAGTAAATACTAAGAGGTGGGAATATACTGTAGCACAGGTTAGCTACATCCAAGCAACACTTCCTTATGATAAAACTTCTCTTTTTCCTGCTAAGAGACTCCATTCTCTTTAAAACATCAACAAGAAGAACCAACCGGGAATTCCCTAAGGTCAGCTCTGAGGAAACATAAACCTCTAATTCAATAACTCCGCTACTGCACTGAGAAAGGCCTTATTATTGCAACATCCATATGGAGTCAATTGGACATTAATGACTAATCAATCCCTCCCCTTTCTATTCTACTTATAGTGTCACAAGCCATGTTTAGATTAGCCCATTTCCTGCTTAGGATCGCTCAAGATGTCTTTTGTTCTTTCAGGGCTGGCCTGATGGAGGCAGCTTAAACAAACACACGACCCAAGTGGTGCAGGAGTTATAAACTGCCATATGTGAATGAACAAAGGGGCCATACTAAAGCCTTTTGTGGTATTTGTTAATGTTTTTCATCTGAGTTTAAAAAGACCTAATGACTTTGTGGTGAGCTGATGCATGTGGCTCGTGGCTTTGCAAAATGAAGGAAATTCTAGCCAGTTATATATCAGCATATATTTTCCAGAGTGCCTTGTTTTCAGTTTTGGTGGCAGCGAGTTTACTTTTTTTAGTACATTTGTTTTACATATGCAAGCAAAATACTTAATCTCAATTAAAACACAGCACCAGTTTTCACAGCCATACTCACAACCTGCGCATACATCTTTCCCCATTTGAAAGTTTAAAGCTAAAATTAAGAGTGGGATATTTGCTGCATGTGAAATCAAAGCAACTGTTCCACCAGTTTGCTCACCAATGTTTAAAGCTGAATTGTTAGCTGGGCCCTAATAAATACCAAAACAATAATTCTAAATAAGCTGCTAGCACATTCATGCTCCACAGCAAGCGATGCCCAAATCTGTGCTCTTTAAATAAATTAAAACTGCTAAATGCAGTTACTTGCTTGATGGCTTACACAAACAGTTTAGATTTCTTGACCACATTCTATGGCAAAGCTAACCCTCATGGAAACTTGGCATGGACTATAGCTAAAACAATAGAATAATGCTTTAAATTATATGGGATATTAACTGAATTAATTAGGGCTTGAGGCCTGACTTTAGCTCCTGGTGGCTGACACAGTCACACATGTGCTCTAATATAAGAATTACTCTGTGAAGATCCATGAAACATCTATACAAAAATTGGGATGAAGCAGCCGCCTCTACTATAAATTTGGGGAGGTGTTTAAGTGTCATCATATTTTTCAATCATGTGCCACTTGCAGACTTCAAGACCCTTCACAGATAATTAATTAAATGCTAACAACCCCATTCTGACATTAATGTTATTGATAGAAAAGAAATATGAATCATATTTAAGTTGAAAGTTCTTCAACCTAAGTAATGATGCCAGAAGTCAGGGATTGCCAGTCATCAGATCTAACAATCTACATTATTCAGTCCACAAACATTGTTGTTGTTTCCCTTTGATATTGTATTTCATACTCAGTTGCAGAAAATAGAGGCCTACAGAAAGGAAAATCACTGATGAAACAGCCTAGTCCAAGAGAAAAAATACTAACAATTATTGTTAGGTATCTGACAAGATCTATGGATTTGATTTTATTTTTCAGCAAAAAACATCTGGTCTATCAGCTCAGCAATTATTGTTACTTTATTAATCATATTCAAAGTCAAAGCAATACAAAGAAGAATGCACTAATCTATTTAACATAAAAATGTTTCCCTAAAAGTAACAGCCTTACTGCCAGTGTAGCTGTTATTCACATCACTTCAAATTTCTCATGACATGAATGTCACCTAGAACATCCAGGAAACACAACATTAATTTAAAACACGGGCTAATTCTGCACTCTTCAGTCATCCCTAAAAGCTTTTTTGTTGAAAAAGTCCTGTTTGAACAAGGGCCATGGTGACGCATTCAAACCTCAGTCAATGCTTTGTTTTGTTTTAAGATGGAGAAATGACAGATGGGAATTAAGGACACAGAAAAAAGGCTGTCTGACTTCATATTTGATGGATGCATTGTTCAAGGTGTGGCTGAACACTGTTCATTGCTTGCTCACGTGTTCTTTACCAAAACAATGATTTTTAAAAGCTTAAGTACAATGTAGCTTGTACAAGGGAATATGTTTAACAGTGGGAGAGGGTTTTACAAAACCACCTCACTCAAATTACGTGATATTAAGAATTGCAGAATACTTAGCAAAAGATTTTAAAACGTGTTGCAGCCACTGCTTTAGTGACCCATTTCCTGCATTCAATCTTCAATAATTTGTCACATAACGCATCATTCTTTGTATCAATATAACTAATTCCTTCCATCCAGGGCTAGCTGTTTTCACTTTTCATATCCGTAATTACCAAGGAACTGGGGCTAGGATATGCATATGCCATTTCTTCCTGCCTTTCCCACGAGGTGCTGACATTACAACAACTGATAATGGAATTAGTAAATAATATAACATGAAGAGAAAGAAACAAAAGCACTATGATAACAGGAGCCACTCTTCAGGTTAATTTTTCAAGGTACCCCTGGGAATTTGGGATTTGAAAGCAAAACCAGGAAGATGTTTTTACGAATATGGCGATGGCATGTCTCAATATATGACCACATTTACCTGGTTTTGATAAAAAATACACTGTTTGCCATGAAATAGGAGCTGACATGAAAATTTACACATCATTCTTTCTTTAATTCCTGTGAACCCACCCCAGACAAATTGAAGATACAATCATTTATTATTTGCAGAATTTATGAAGACACTGCAATGCTCACACTACACATTCTGATCCTGTCAGGGCCACTGATCCTGTGAAATTAAATCTAAGTAAAAATTAAGGAAATATTTTCCCCTTGCTATTAAGTTCTTCACTGGCACTTGCTTAGACACTCTGCATATCTACATGGAAGAAAGGCAAATGATCCTAAACACTTTTCTATTTCTGAGATACTGAGGCTCTTGAAGGAGAAAATGGTTCATGTTTTAGACTTAGAAAAATAGACAGTTGTACAAAGAGGGCTTGTTCGAATCTGTACCAATTGCTCATGCTTAGCCAGAATATATGATGTTCTTTCCTTAGAGTATTCATATTTCTGCCCCACACCCTGTCCTCAAGGATTTAAGGAAGAAGGGCAAGATTCTTCCCTCCTTCATTCAGTGTGATATAATGGTGGCTTTCTCCATCAACTGAAAATTCAGTTGTGCCTGGAAATTTTACACTATTTTATGGAGCTTCAGCTTTTTTTGTCATACCAAGAAACCCTCAGAGAATCTGGACCATGGGGTGTTTTACACCTGGTGGCTGTACATGAGTGTGAAAAAATGTTCTAAACCACTGAATTACTATATTTAATTTTTCAGCCAGTCCACCTAAAAATAGCTACACATACTGACTGATGCTTTCAGCATTTGTGACAATAATTTTCTCATGGGCAAAGATTTTCTGTGTAAAACTGCAGCCCACAGTTGCTTTTTACAGTCACCTTCTAAATTCCTGAAAATAATGTTTTACTATATAATGGAAATTGTGAAAAGCTCTTAGTTTAACTGTGCTAATAGGTAGCCCTATGTAAAACTCAGGGCATTGTAAAAGTTGATTGTATAGCATCAAAAATCCTAAGTGTAATTTTTAAAAATAAAGACATTGTTTTATAAGAATCAATTACTGTAGCTTGGAAATGTCAGACAAGAAATCCTCATATTTAGCAGTAGAAACACCTAAGACAGTTGAAAATCAAAAGTTAACAGTAGTGGAGGATACCCAGATTTGTTATCCTGAAAATGAGAAGGATACTTTATGTTAAATATTAGTGTCTTGAGAGGAATAAGTTTCAATGCTATGGAGCCCCCACACTCCCAGCACAGGTTTTCCAGTTCCCCCTCTAAGATGTACTGGGGATGCTGGCAACAATGAGATGCACAAAGTGGCTGCCATCAGAAAAGTGATGGGGTGGTTCTTACAGACATCCTATTCCTATCCCACCTGCAGGTGTTGTGTTCCTCCGGGGCTGAAGCATCAAATCTCATCCAACACAACTGAAATATCATGCCTAAGTACTTCAGCCCAGATTCCTATCTGAGTTATTCTGGAAAATTTAAGGATATCACTCAAATATCAGGCACAGTCAGACTCATGATGTTAAAAGGGCAACTACAATAAGTGAAGGCCACACTTCAGCATCTGGGTTTATTAATATAATAAGTTATTTTATCTTTAAATATAAAGGTACAATTATTGGATTTGGGTTGTTTTGATCGGGTTTTTTTTGTTTTGTTTTGGAGTGGTGTTTTTGCAATCAAAGGCCTATATCAAGAATTCAGGGCAATAAAAATTCCAGTACTTGAGCTTACTCTCTGGATACATTTCTTTGTTTTCAGACAGCTTTCACTGTTTTCTGATTTTCATCTTTCTCCTCTCAACTGCCATAGCAACTATTACAAATATTTATGTGCGACAAATTCTGGCGTGGAGAGGAATTCTTTCCTCCGGTATTTACAAAGCACTGTCACAAAAGTAGGTGATGCTTTACGCTGCCTGTGCTACCTGCTGTTTACACCTCTGCACAGGAGGGTGTTAAACAAGTTACCTCACAGGTTTGGATCGTCTTGGCAGCCTGCCAATGTTGATCTGCCTGCAAATGTTATGGTTCCCTTTCACCTGCCTCTTCAGCTGCTCAAAGCCAGCCTTTTTTGAAGCAGAGAAGAAACCCTCACCCTTTTGTATTCAGCAGTTATTTGCTATTGGGTGTGCATGAGGCTTTCAGCACATGGTAGAGGTGCTCCTTTAATAATACACAAAAGAGGTGTGCAAAACCCAGGCACTGCTCATGATGGCTGCTCTCTTGCCAGGAAGGGAGGAAATGGAACTTTGACAGATGGACAGAAATTGGTGGCAGTTTTTCCTCAGCTTTAGAGATCAGCATTGTGCTCCCCTTGTATCTTGTTTTTTTCATGTTTCTCCAATATTTCTCCCTTAAATCATTCCTCTCCTTCACATGGTTCCACAATCACTGATGCAATTACAGCTATTCTTTTTCTACCATGATCTGGCAAGTGGTTAAATACTTGATGATGCCTAACACAATTTCTTTCTCTACCATTTAATCTCCCTTCCTTTTGGAGAGGTAGAATCTCCCATTTTGCCACAACATTCCTTGCAACATGGCTAGCTCAAGTCAAATATGAATGGGAAGACCTAATTTCCTGCCCATTAAAAGACAGACTGTTGGCTCTTAACTGCAGGGAATCTTGGGCCATTCATTGACTTTGTATGCTGGGCAACAAATCCATCATCTGAAATGCTACAGCACTGGGTCCTTAAGCTTACTGATGAATTGGAATACGTTCCTCTAAAAGATGAGGTCAGCTTGTTCTCCTCCAAGCCTGGATTGAGGTCAAAAATCAGGTTCAGACCAAAAACTGAACTAGAATTAATAAACTAGAATTAATAACGTTAAGGTAGGCCTTACTGCTGGAATCAGGCAATTACCAGAGATTATCCAGCTTGCAACTGGCTTGCAAGTTTAGTTTACTTGAAGCATGGACCAAAGTTACCAGGAACACACAAAAAAAGCTTAAATCTGTGTAGTCTCAAACCATGATGTGATACATAGAAAACCACAGTCTTTAACCCAAGGAATTTACAAGCTGAAGTAAGAGAGCAAGCACCACAAGGGAGGACACAAGCACTAAGGACTGAAGCACTAAATTAATGAATTCAAGGAGAAGGGCTGGTGCCAATCTCATGCTGAGGACTCTAGGAACTGACTTTACAGCTAGGTTTCATAGCAGAAGTTATCCTCTGGGAGACTTTGAAAAATCTCATCAGTCTAATACAAGGATAAATAAATACACAGATACAGACAAAGTGGATAGACAAATCCTTCCATATTATTTTAAACTGTTTCTATCTAAACTAGCAGAAATGTACCTATTTTTCAGGTCCATGCTTAGCACACACTGGTAGAATGGTACCAAAGAAAGAAGCAGCAAGTGCTAAACACAAGGTTTACAGCACCAAGAAAACCAGTGTGAAAAAAGTGAATGAAAACATCAAAACAGGACCCAGAATTCTTTTCGTACATTTTCTGAAATGGCAAACTGTGAGGCCAAATACTTAATTCACAAGCCCCTAATTCTAAAATATCAACATGAATGAACATGGAACTAAATGTTAAGTACTAATGAGGAATTTTCTTTTCTATTTGCTCTCTAAATATTAATTTAGCTTTGCAATGCATCTTATTTTCACTTAGGAAAACCACATACAGATATGTTTTTTTCTCTTTTACAAAATCCCACTGTGAAATAGTGACAAAAGAATAACATTCAGATGTTTCTGCTCTGAGCCTAGGATCCAATCAAGAAAATTACATTTGAATTGATCAAATTCTTCCGTAGGAATGAAGATCAGGTCTTGATGGAATTTGAATCTCTGAATATGACTGCTGAAGGAAACCTGAGCTAAGGTAAAATCAATAATTCTCAACAGGAAGGTTAGGCCTACCCTGCAGATTTCTATCTACTAGAAACCAAAATCTTAACACCCTTCCTAGAAATTTCCAAAGAATTTGACCACTTCCACAAAATCAAAAGGATCCACCAAACATTGAGCACATTTTACAATGCAAAAGAAGAAGCATCATCACTCAAAAGTGAGCATCTGTGAAAGGGAAATCTTTTTCTAGAACTTGAACCAAAAAAACTTATTCACATCATCTAACATTCTCAATAACTGAGAACTAGATGCTTTAGTATTTAGTATGCTAAATACTTTAGTACTACATAGGTTTTCTGACCTACAATTTAAACAGGGCTTACCTGTGACTCCTGACAACACTCTACACCCTGGTCAGCTAAAGTATGTAATGTTCAAGAGAGGGTTTAGCTACAGCTGCATTCAAAGCTGTCTTGATGTGTCCACCCCTGTTAGCTGTATTTCAGCACTGACAACCTCAAATGTTCAAAATTATGAAGCCACCTACAGAAAGAATTATGCTTCCTTTAAAATATTAATGTTTCAGGGGAAAAAATCCTTGTTTAGTTCTCTAGTTGGCTGTTTTATAATTTTGGATACCAGTCACCTAATGTTTATGAGGCTTTCAAGTCATGTTTTTGAATCTTGCTAACTACAAATGTATCATATATTTTAACATGGCAACTGGGATTTCAGGTAATGATACAAATCTAACAGCAGTGGATTATTCATCAATGGTGTCACAGTAAGTGGCAATGTGTTAAATACAGTTTGAGCATGATTTTTAATATAGTTAGCTCAATCCTGCTGGTGGCTAAGGAAGTAATAGAAATATTGGTTTATGTCATATTTAATATAAAACTCTAGCTAATGATTTTCAGTCATTTAGATGACTGTTAGCTCATCATGGCAATACAAACTTTGAAGACAATTTTGTATCTCTGAAAGTGCAACTAGCTACCATTAATTAAATTTTCCCTTTAATTAATCCTATAAATTTTTTCACACGCAGGGCAGGGACAACAATTAGAAAAATAATCATTCTATACTATTTCATATCTGTCTAATTTCTAAGTTTAAATAATTTCAGTACTTATAATTCACGTCTCAAAAAAAAAAATACCTGTAGCTACAGCTTCTGATCAATGAGCCAGTACTTCTAGCACTCTTAAAATTACAGGAAAACATGATTCTGATCATGTCAAACTCAGAGCACCACCACATGTTGTAGAAAAGATGTAAGGAGTAGAGAGAAATGATTGCTACTGTTACAAAGGCATTCTATAAAACAGAAGTCTGATGATATGTCTTCTAACAAATTACATGAACCTTAAATGTTATGTCAAAACTATGGCAATCAGGAGCACTTCCCAGATCTGGTCTATCCCAAATGTCTGCTGAGATGGACAGACATGCAGCAGGTCTCTGCACACTTTACTTTGCTGTGGCAATGCAGGTGTGCAGGTAGGCAGGGAGTGAAACTGCACCTCCACAGCCCCTTTGCTCTACACCACTGGGGGGATTAGAATACAAGCCAAACTGCATTTCTCCCAGTTTGTGGCCAGCAGTGAGACTAAATTTGGAATCCTTAGCTCAGGAAAAAATCTGCTAAAGTACTGCCCTACCCTTACACCTGCCCCAATCACCCATTTGAAAGAGCACTCTGCAAATTGTTAATATCTTCTCTAAATGTAATGAATTTCATAACTCTGAAGTCCTAAAACCCTGGTGATGAGAGTAAAACCACCTGGCAGATCTAACAGCCTTCTACTCACACTGTCACAACTGCATCTGGGCCTCAGAGATCTGGATGTATTTCTGACAAGAAAAGACAGGGCATCACAATTTGGCCATCAATGTGTCACTTCAGAAATCTTTATTCCCTGCTTTATATGTGTAAAAACACACATAAACCACAGAAATATTAGCTAAAGATTTCTACAGCAAACTGCACTCAAATAGTGTCTAAAAAATAGAAAAAAAAAAAAGATTTAAAGTAAAAATGACAATACAGTGAGGAAGGTGTGAAACACATGAAGTCCTTGAAGAGCATGACTGTGCCTGTTAGGAACCTTTGACATTCAGCTGAGATTGTGACTGTGGCAACACAATGAAATGCAACAAGGCATTCTTAGAGGAGGTGAAAGAAGAGAAACAAAGCTGGTGAAAGGTTGGAGCACAAGTCTGATGAGAGGCTGATGGAGCTGAGGATGTTTAGCCTGGAGAAACAGAGGCTCAGAGAGGACCTTATCACTCTCTAGAACAACAGGAAAGGAGGCTGCAGAGAGGTGGAGGTCAGTATTTTTTTTTTTTTGGAAGGAAGAAGCGATAGAACAAGAGGAAATGGCCTCAAGTGGTGCCAGGGGAGGTTTAGATTTGATATAAAGGAACCATTTCTTCACTGAAAGAGTCGTCAAGCATTGGAACATGCTGTCCAGGGGAGTGGCTGAGCCACTACCCCTGAAGGTATTTAAAAGATACAGCACTCTGGGACATGGATTCCTGGTGGACTTGGCAGTGCTGGGGTGGATTTGATGATCCTAAGGATCTTTTCCAAACGAAACGATTCTATGATTCCAAACAATAAACTGTCAAGTTTCCTAATAATCCGGGGCTGAAATTTGGAAGCACAAAATAATAGGAACACGTACTAAAAACATCAACAAACCTAGAAAGATCTGTAATAGTTTAATGATAATAAGGAAATGGGCAGAGTCTGTAGCATGGTACAGTATATCAGAGACCACAGTTTAACTGCTGGTATTTCAGCAGCACTGTCTGCAATGCAAACTGCAAATTATGTTAGGCTAGAGGTGCCATCTCTTAGCCTGTTTGCCAAATATAAGGGGCAAAACTCAGGTTATATTTTGAATGTCTTTTTCTTTCATCCAGCTAACATCTAAATTCACCTTGTCTACAACGAGAAGGACAAATAAGCAGCTCAGTTTAGAACTCCTGCCAATGTTTTTTTTCAGATCAGCAGTGCTATGCTCCCAGCACCTCTTTTCCAGAGATATCTCTTGGCTGCTAAACAAATTCTGGAAATCTGAATCCATTCATGAACTCGGATTTCTAATGTGGCAAGGCACCATGCCTCAAAGTGCCCCAGTGGCTCTAGAAAGACTGTCCTTAAACTGGCACACATCACTGTAGCTTGAGTTACATATGGCAAAGGTTCTCTCTGCACTATCCAGTAACAGGGGAGGCTGTCAGTGCCACAAGGGCTATCAAGATACTAAATTAAGGACACTAGGAAGAGAATGGATGAATTGAAGGAAATTAGCTAAACCAACAATGAGGTCAGAGGCCTGATGTCATCTAAAGCAGTCACAGATACACATTTGTAAGTATCCCCTTGTAACTTTTCACCCAAACTGACAAAAAAAAGAAATATTCTTCAACGTGTTGAAATATGAAATGCTGTTGCTGGATGAATGTTTCCTTATAGAGCACTTTATAAATAACTGATGGGTCAAAAAGTGCTTTGGAAAGTCCATGTATCTCCTGATTCCTTTTTTCTAGGAAAAAAAAGAATCACTGAAAAACACTTGTCTGAAAGCTATTTTTACATAGATTGTTTGTTATTTTTCACCTGCATTCTGTTTGTTATTTTTCTGTTTCCAGATGATGCAAGAGTGACCAATCAAATTGTATTAAGTATGAATAAATAAAGCTCGTAAATAATAGCTCGTAAAACTATTTACTGGTCCTGTTCTTTTGATCCAAGAAAGAAAGCTGACTTTGAATCTGTCAGATGTTTGGATGTTAATGGAAAAATTCAGTGTTTTAACCTTCTGAAGCCATAACTAGAATTTCCCCAGTTTAAAAAGGGCAAAACTATTCTCAAACAGAAGTAAATTAAGGGGGAAAAATTCTGCACAATATTCTATCTGAATAATACCTTAATCTTCTTACAGATAGGCTTCCTATATGTACATGTGCTTCTCCAGTGTACCATAGGGTAGAGAGGATCTCAGTGACATCCACTTCCAGAGCATGCATGGCAATCCTGCTAGATACTCAACTCAGCCCTGATAAACACTGACTTCCACCTGGGGCTTGAAACCTATAGATATATATATAAAACTCTCTCTGAAATGAGTGCACTGGAGGCTTATATAATGGAAAAGACCTTTTCATACAGAAAACGGGAAGTATTTTTCCATTATCACTTGATAGATGCCTATGAATAGAATTCTGCTTGCTAAATCTTGAATAGGTGCTGCACGATGGGCAGATTTCTGAAAATGCTCTAACCTTTTCCAAAAAATGATGACTATAGATCCTTCCTGCGATAATATTCTCAATATCTCCTAAAATTTTATTAAGGGTATAAAATGTAAACACTTACTTGGCAGCTGCTTGGGGGAAAGACAGTTGTGTTTCAGAAGGGCTAGAAAGGCTACAGATTCCTATTTATGCCTCCACACTTTGTTATGGACTCACTGAAATCTCACAAATTCAGACAGAATTCAATCAAGTGTTACCCTGGAATGTAGCAGAGACACTACTTATGCCACTGGCAGTATTTCAGCCCCATCATCCTGTGGTGCAGTGTTCAATAACCCATGGTCAAAATTGCAACTCACCTTCTGCATCTTCTGGCCTTGTAAGATCGATGACACCGGGGCCAATTTTTCCATCTTCATTGGATTTCCCTGTTAACTGCGGGCCTAAATTTTCAAACCTTGTTCTTTCCTGGAAAAGAACAGAAGGACTCTTAATGCTCCATATAGGATAGTTCTCATTATATGCCAGTGCATATGGGTATGCATTGATACATGCCTTATTTTTTAAATCTGAACAAATAATGAATGCATCTAATTAGAATTTTAGCTCAGGGATAATTTTTTTCTTTTTTTTTTTTTTACAGATTCTGAATGTTTGCATTTATGAAAATCAGTTTTAAATGTGAAACATATACAGAAACTTTGAGATTATTTTGATCTGCAGTGCCATAATGCATAAACGATTGTACATGCAAATACAAAACACTCTTGGCAGCACACAGTGCTGATCGATGCTGCTCACTTTGCCTTTCCACTTATTTTCCAACTTAAACTGAAAAAGACAATCAACATTTGGGAAACATGAAAATTCAGAAGCTGAAAGGAGAGTTTGTATTAAAATGCACTGGTATTTTAATGGAAAAAAGCACTTTTTCCCCACTCTGAGATTTAAGCTTGCATTCATACCTCTGTGAAAACACAAGTCTGAATTTTATGTAGAGCTTTTAAAAGATAAATATTTGAAATAAGGAATAATAGAGGACAGAACCAATATTATTTTGTCTAAGAATTTAAGTTGTACCTCAGTGAAAAGGGAACTTAAGAAGACAAAAAAAGAAAAAAAAAGAAAAAAAGGAAAAAGAATGCCCACTCCCAGAAAAACAGAAAGCTTTTGAGAGCTGCAGAACTCCATAGGAAACCTGGAACCGGAAAGTGGAAACTGAAAGGTATTTTCTATGTTAACCCAGTTCCTTGCTCAGCTCCTGGACAAGGGCACTCTAAAGGCAGTGTAATATTGTCTCTCAATAGTGGTCTCTGTAGTGCTGTGTATCAGTAGCAAAGTGTTCAATGGTTATCATTAATTTAGCGTTCTCATTTGAAGGAACATAGCGTGTTTTCCCTCTTGCCTTGTTGTTACCTCTTCAGATTAAACTTGGCATTATGTTGTACTTGTGAATGAATGAAACCTTGTTGTTCATTACTATGAAACAATATTAAATGTCATGTCAGCTTGAATTTACAGACGTGAAATACCAGCTTTCAGCTCTACGAACAGTTTCTCCACGTTATGCTTAATGCATTATGCAGAAGGAGAGTGCTGACTGCTGTTCAGTCTATTGTTCAATGACCTACTTCTGTGCTGTGCATACCAGACATGAGGAGAAAACATTGGGAGATTCTCTCCTAAAAGGTGGTAGAAACTTGGAAATGTTCTTCAGGACAAGACATTGCTTTGACTCCTCATTTGCTCCACCCCCAACTACTTCTGCTTTCCAACATTATTATTTTTCTGTCATCATCGTGTTTCAGTCATGGAACCCCATCAGGAAAACTGAGGAATTGTTTGGATTCCTCATGCTTTCAGTTCCTTCAGCCATGGATTTTTAAAAATTATTCTCTGTTTAATTTGCAGAGGAAAAGAAAGCTCAGTCTGTCACTGGATTTGCCACAACATACAGCGGAGGCATTTCAGGTACTAAATGCATATGTAAAAGTTCCTCAGAATCTCCCAGTTGTCAGATAAAATAACTCTGCATTTTGTATTTGGTTAATTATTTCACTTGTTTCCTCTGGTTGATGAAGGTGCTTACATACATAAAGGAACTCAAGAGAAAAGAAAGAGTTACAAAAAAAATTTGACTGCAAAGAGGCACTAAAGTACTAGAGGCCCAATATTTTACTGAAAAATGTTGTGCAATGTAACAATACACCTGAATCATCAGGAAGGGATCTGTCTTACTGGTAGAGAGAATGAAAAATAAGTTTATCAAGGATACAGTGTTCCATTGCAAAGGGCTGATTAGCAGTTGAGATAAAAACAAAGATCAGTGCTAAGAAAACAGCTTTTGGCACGTTTATTTTCTCTTCCAAAATATTTGCACTAAAAGCTTTTTCTTAAGGATGTTAATACAGCACCTGCAGTATTCTTGGAAGAACAGCCTTTAAGTGTGTTTCAGAAAAAGGAGAAATACCTTTCTGCTATAAAAATCAACAGACCCAGCTACATATTGATATGCACATTTGGAATATCTTTCTAGTCATTCATTCTCTTTGATTTTACCAGAAGATATTCTGTTGCAAAAAAAAAAAAAAAAAAAAAAAAAAAAAAATAAAAAAAAAAAAAAAAAAAAAAAAAGAAAAAAAAGAAAAAAAGAAAGAAAAGAAAAAGAAAAGTTTCTGCAAGAATATCAATATTTTGACATGGAAGGAGAAAAGGGAAAATTGCATGATGAGGTTCAGAAACACTAAAATGAAAGCACTTATGCCATAAAAATACCTGCTCTTGTCAAACAAAGGAGCTGTATTTATAGTTATTTTATAACCCCCTCCTAATTCATGAGACGCTTTAACAAAGCTAGATATATTTAGGTCTTTGAAATGCCTTTTAAAGTCATTGCTTTGCTTGCTTTTTTTTACTGAAAATTATCATCATAGTGATAGAAAAAATGGTTAATATTTGCATTGGTTTTACACAAATTCAGAGAAATTTAAAAAAATAGGAAAATCTTCCTCAATGCTAAAAATGTTTTTATCTAGTAGACCACTTTACAGTTCCATGAAATACAAATTCACATGACATTTATTGTAAGAGAAGAAACTTGTCCCACTAAGCTCAAATCCTTTTTAGTAGGATTTCTCTTTGCTTTATCTTGAACTCATCCTAGAGAAAACAGACTAAAAATATTTTAAAAGTACACATTTCCCATAGTATGACTGAGAGGAAGATTGATTCTCTGCTTCATATTCCTATATTAAAAAAAAAGACACATCTTCATTAAAAATAAAAGGTTATACATAGCTGCACAAACAAATATGTTATCTACACATACATTACATCTGCACACTTGTACATCAGCTACTGGATCTATTGCTGCCTGCCTAACCTGCATTAGTAGAAAATTTTGGTGAGTTTGTAATAAAGTGCACTGCTATGGACAGTGCAGGTGTTTTCTCCCCTGTGAAAAAGATTTTCAACCCCTGTTTTGAACAGACTTTTTTTTCTTATGTTTGTGCTGGCTATGGAGCTTATATTGTATAGCTGCTTTAAGTTTTTCCATTAAAATCTCGACAAAAAAGTTTTAGGATATGACACTGACAACCCTTTCCCATGACAAGATCAACACAGTCAGTGGGAGTTTGCATTGGGAAACTGAAAGGACTTCCCAACACGAATCAGATCCTTTGTGCTTCTTTATACTATGAACACGTAGTAAAAATAATCCTTTCTTCCAAATGAGAAAAAGAAGAGAAAAAAGAACCTTCTTAGCAGCCAAACCTTAATTTTCCATTCTGTGATATGATTAGGCACTTATTTATGCGTTGTCAGTCACAAACATGCAGAAAACGTAAAAGTTATTGAAAAAATTAAAGTCTGCTCAACTGTCTTGCAGGACTGTTGGTTCTCTAAGTGCTTTGAAATTATGATGTATGAGGTAGATGTTGCATATTAAATAAAGATATTTAAATTATAAAGCCCCCGTTAGTGAGAGCTGATGAATGTTAAATGTTATGAGGCACAAGGCTGTGGCATCCATCATATTCACATATTATCACAGTCAGTGATGGAGCAGCCCCAGTGATGACAGATAGACTGCTAGATAGTTATCCCTTATTTCCAGTGTCGCCAAGCAAGCCTTTCAACCCCTTTGGCATTATTTTTAGCTTTGCATTAAATTAGCAACTTTTCTGTCACGTTCTGCCAGAAAGTATCAATTCTTTCTTCACGTGTGGAAGGTAAAAAGAATGATTCAGTGAAGCAGGGAGTAAAGCAAAAGGAAGCCTCAGCCCCTGCCTCGGAAAAGGCTGCAAACTTCAAATGACTAGAAACAAATATAAAATTGTGATCTTGTGAAAGAACAGCAATGAAACAGTAAGCACACAATAATGGCTTTTCTCTGCACTTAGATAAAAGCTGAATTTTTGATGTGCACAGTATATTTTCATAAAATTTTATATACTATGTTTTATACACTTATTGGCTATTCCATAATAATGTGTGTGCTAACAGTAAAATTGCTCTTAAATTTATGTGCGTTATTTATACGTTCCCACGTAACAATGCTTTTTGTTGTAAAAAATATTCTGTTTATTAATGTAACTTTACAACCACTGCATCCAGGATCCGTGGTAAATTAATGACATTTTTATTATTTTATAGTGTCATTAAATTTTTACTGATCACTCCATCAAACAGAGGCAATAAAGGCCATAATGCAAACTGGGACACTTAGATCAGGGGAGCAGGAAGGCATTCCATATAGTCTGAAGTAAACGGCTTGCCATAAATGATATTTATACCATCTTTAAGGATGTGAGAATACTTGGACAAGTTTGGCAAAACTGTTTCTGTAGTACTGTGGATTGTGTACTTAAATAACAGTTTACTTGCCAGCGAGACAATTTTTTTTTCAAACCATATGCGAGAAGATGACTGATTGCATCCATCTCTTGAAAAATAATATATGAAACGTAATAATACACTGGGCACCCCTCCCTCCTGGATTACCAAGACTGATCTGACTATACCCATGCCTCAAATTATTTCAACATGCTTGCTTTTTCCACATCTGAAATGTATGCTTAGCCTGAAATGGAAAATGGCATGCACGCTGATCGTTGTGTAAAAGATTTAAAATATATCTCTCTTTTTGCAAACAAATACTTTTATTGAAGTAGACGTGTTTGGACTATGATGTAATACCTTTATTTCAATAGTCTAGCATGGAAGCAGTTACCCAACATCAATTTAAAGAGCCAGTTTCTAGAAATCAAATTAATATGGGTCATTCACAGAAGCCACAGAACACATGACTGAAGGGATATTATTTCTTCTGAGGACAGTGCTTTAGTTAGAATGACTACAAATAATTATCACATGTTGTCTTTACGTACAAAATGTATTTCAATTGAATTATTCTATACTAAACGTTCTAGTAGCTTATTTGCTAACTATGATCTATTCCCTTCATGTACCATGGACAGTAAACAACCAGCAAACAACTTAATGTATTCAAAACATAAAAAGGACATTTTCAGTAGAACACAGAGAAAATTATTCCCAGTTTGAACGAGGAGGAATTACAACTCCTTTTTTCCCCTCCCTGGAAACTCAAGATACAAATGCCCCGAGCTTTTTACCTTCTTCTTACTACTTTTTAACAGCTAGGACTGCAAAGTTAAATTGCCCTCCACTTAGAATCTTTTGCAACGTCTTGGCACAGCAGGGATAATTACAAATTGACTTTCAGCCTTATCTCTGGATATTTTAGTTATTACGGGTGGGAAGTTTAAACATTAACCTTATTACAACAATGTCAATCATCCTACTGGTGTGCAGGCATGCAACTGCTGGAATTCTTGGGATGACAGAGGAGATAAACACAATAGTGGCACTATTGTTACAATTAAAAGCATGGCCCTTGGTTTTGCAGAACTGTGGTGAATGCCTAGGACTCATTTTCAATATCATGGCACTGGGAGTTGCTCCAGGAAAACAGAGAAATTAAATTAGCAAAGCAGCCAAACTTATTGTAGGAATTCTGTTCTTTTAAGATATTACAAGATACAAGGTGTACATTTTCCAAGGATTTACAGGTTTTAGGACTGAAGGATATGCTGACATCTATGATGTTGACACAACCTGCCCCTTCTTTATTTTTTCTGTAAGTGAAACACCTGAATTCAGAAATCTCAGAGACTCAGAGAGGCACAGTGAGTGGTTTTTCACCCTGAAATACTTCTGCTTCCAGGTTTTGAAGGCAGTTCATAAACTGTACCAGTAATATCTTTGCATGCTGAACATACAGCATGGACCAGCATCCCTGTGATAGACTACAGATTTGCATCACATTGCAGTGCCTCAAAGCAAACAGCTTGCTTGAAAAGATGTGGGGAGAGAGAAGCCACTAGGTCCCCTTTTAAATATATTCTTCCATCTTAAAGCATGACTGAAGAGGTTAAAAGCAGATAACAGGGAATTTACAGTAAAATTTCTTTGCCTGCCTGGCAAGCCTCAGCTGGCTTCCATGTGACAATGTGACATGTGCAGGACCATCACAAGCAGAAAATACTCCAAAGTTGTTCAGAAACAGAATTTTACAATGATTGTCACATTATGAGGCTTCTCTTAGGGACCAGGTTCTGGACTAAAAATTGAGAATTGCAATTTCATCAAAATTTGAAGTATCTAGCAAAAAAATCTAGTCTAGAAACCAGTGGGTTAAAAAAAAAAATCCCCAAAGAAGTAAATGCCAATGCATATAGCCTACTTGTAAACACTGTCTTCAGCTAATTATTTTGGAAGTCTGATTTTAAGGATCAGAATTCCAAGAGCTTCTTCTCAGCTAGTGTGAGCAGTAGCCATCTTGATCTTGAACATAAACAATTCTCTGATTATCAGCATTCAGCAGATACTAAGATGTTTATAGACACCATAGTGCATGGAAGCCTGCTTTCAGTAGGAAGTGTATCAAATCAAAACTACTTTTACAAAGAGAAAAAAAATAACTTAGCAAATATTTCCACCTAAGAAGACTATTATGCCCTCCTGCATGTGAAACATTGCCATCTCCATAACTATTGCCATGCTTGCAGCAACTCCTAAGCTATGGATCTGCCCTGGTTAGATTACTTTCAACAGGATTACTGCATTTACTGAGCCCCCTTAACCAAATGCTTTATGTCTTTGTTCATATGGTTTTAATATGGTTTTAACCAATTGCAAGGTTATTTATAAGTTTGCAACTCCCCAGTAGTTAGAGTTATGAAGCGTTCAGACCTAAGCATATCCAGTTGTGTGGTAACCCAACTACTGCTTTCATGCGGTTTCCAACTTTTTATTCATGTACAAAGGCATGATGCATGGCAGTATCTGAGACCATTCTGATTAACTCTTTGTTTCTGCAGCAAACTCAGGCAGCAGCCTACAGGAAAATTACGTACCGACTAAAAGGTAAAGATTTAAAGAAAAAAAAAATCAAACAAACTGTGAAATTCCACCACAGACTGAGGAGAAACTAGTCCTTGAAAAACAAAGGGACAATCAATTAAATTAGCAGCTGGTAAATGAAAAGCAAACAAAAGGATGTACTACTTTACACTCTGCATAATTCTGTATGCATGCTGTAGAGTTCGCCAGGGGTCAGAAAGAGTCCAAAGCTCAGCCTGTCACTTGTTTCTAAAAAAGCTGGATAATTTTATGACTGTTAATAACATTTGTAGTAACACATGCTAAGGTAATCAAATCTCGTGTTCCAGAGTGTAAGTTGTTCAACTGTTGAGTCAAAGAGAAATTCCCTCATCCTCTCTGCTGCTCCCTTCCCTCCTGCCCAATTCCACAGATGATTAACTGGGAGCCTTCTAGGGAGAGAAGTTAATTTTCTTTTATAACATCGCCAAATTTAAGGAAGAACTGGTAAATGGCATAGATCACATCTATAATCTACCTTGTAATTAGAAGGAATCTGAATGCAACCATTAAAAAAACCCCAACATTTTCTTCTAATTAAACACATACATGTGCATTTTTGAGAGACAGACAAAAATAAACACAAATTACGATTGACATCCACTTCTACTAGGAAATAGCAGGACTGTGGTTTGGTTTTTTTCTGTGCTGTAAAGTGACTAATGGAAGCAATTCAATAGCTACTCGTGGACCTTTGGAATGTTAATTTAAATTTCTAACATTTGATTTACAAGAATAAANACCAAGTATTTTAAAATGGAGCCATTTACATTCCATAAAAGTGAACAAAAATGTTTTTACCAAATTTAGACAAATTCATCATTCTGTACATTTATCTGCATGTTTCCCCAGATTTTTATATACGTGGTTAAATTTCATTGAAGGTATTCTCATGCATTAGAATCAGAACAGAATTTGGTTACTAGCTCAAAACTGTGAATCTCCTTCCCTCTTAATCACCTAGTAATATATTCCAGGCTGAAAACTCAGTTTTAGCGAGAAGCCACAGCAGTGAAACAACCAGCAAAACTATTCTAGGTTCAGCACAACAATTTTTTTGGCACGGAAAAAAAAAAGGCAGAGAAGAAGACACCAATTTCAATTTCATTGCGGTGTTCTGCAAACCTCAACAGCACAAAGCTCTTGCTTTCAGCTGCTATCCACACAGGGAGTTGGGACAATAAAGGTCTTTAAAAAAATCCAGGAGACACGCAGCCAGACAGACATGCACACATGTCACTGGTTAAACACCTTCAGAAGCAACCTGATGGTGTTTTGTGAAAAATATGCAAATTTAAGCACATATAAACAGACGTTTATAAGTGTAATTTTAAACCTATAAAAGCTAAGAGAAAGACAGATGATGTTCTCATAAATACTTCCATCATTGCAACTGTTCCTTATGACAGGCACATGTCAGAGTTTTGGACACCATCAGATAATGCCGGAAAAACTTTGATAAACACAGACTACATGATGCAATAATCAATTATCAAATCCCAACAAATGCAGCTTTTCCTACTTGACACATGGCTACTTAAAGGTATAAATGCAAATATTTCAAATACTCTACTTGCCAGTATTCTTCCCACTAAGGAACTAATCATAGTTGCATTTTATTACAGCAACCTTTGAACATTAGCATTGTGCATTGGAAGTGTAGGTTTGAGTAGCCCCATTCAGGTGAATCCTCCAGGGCTTTGGCAGTGCAGATATCTAACCCCAAACATCACAAATGAGTCACTGAGGGTACCCACTCCTTTTTGTTTACCTCTAGAAACAGCACAAGCCTCTAGACATGCCTTTTCCATCCCGTGTTTGGGAAGACACCTGAAGCAGTTTAAATTGGAGATGCAAAAGACACTTGGGCTTAAACGCTCATATTCATATTTAGAATTAGAAATGCAATCAAGGCAGTTAGAAAAATCCCACCAAATGCTACTGTTTTCAAGTATATGCCTTGCCTTGTGCTGGATGTAAATATATAATTGCATGCCATGCATATAAAGATTAAGTAGGCTTTTTTCTGTATTTATCAAGATGATTTTTTTTGGTAGCATTTTAAGTACAATTTTTCAAGGTTGCATTTTGTGATTGCTGCTTATACATTGCTCTGTTTATACTCAGGCCTCTTTTGTTATCTTCAGAGAGAAAAGGATCATATCACTACGGTGTAGGGATGGGTGACAATGGAACAATGATAATAACATCATTATGCAGTGTTTTGTCTCTTGTACCTCCATCACTGCCATGTTTTTCTGTGATTATTTCAGCCTCAGGAAAAGGTGCTGCTTACTGTTTATGTCAAGAAGGCAAGATTACTGTTTGCATGATTACAATATCAAGTATGATGTACGTAATGCCTGTGATAATATGAATGTACCCCTCAACTAGCTCCTGTCTTTAATCTTCATGCAACTGGGAAAAGAAAAAAAATAAACAGAAAACAAAGAAACCAAAACAGTGAGTTGCAAATTCTTGCAGCCTCGTATAGACTTTAATCTTGTAAGGTGCCAAATTCTTTCACTCCAGTCCAACAGAGGCCCCAAGGACATGGAAAATCAGTACTTAGCTCCAGGGGTGTATATGAAGAATGGATTAAATGCACTTGACTGAATCAGGGCCAAAGCATGGAGTTCTTATGTTTACACAGAATTTGAGAATAAAAATTAAACAGTTTTTTTCCAGGCTCAAAAACATGCTCTATCTTTCTTACTGATTTTTCTTCCCTTTAGGACAGGTAGGTTGAAGACAGGATCTATGTCTTGACAGACAAGTCCTTGGATTAGAAATGTCCTGGCTGAAGTGAAGGAATAACTCTGCATCTGTAAAATTGCTATAGTTACTTACTGATCTCCCTAACACAATCAGAAGTTATTCATAATTTATGTTTTTAAAACATACTCAAGACAAAAGCAGCCCAAACTGGATTTATGAAGACTATGAATTCACAGAGTCAGAGAATGGTTTGGGTTGGAAGGAATCATAAAGATTATCTAGTTCTAGTCCTAACATCCCTGCCATGGGCAGGGATACCTTCCAATAGACCAGGATAGACCAGGTTGCTCATTCACCAAACCAAAAAAAAAACAACAAAAAAAAACCAAACAAACAAAACAAAACAAAAAAAAAACAACAAAAAAAACAACAAAAGGCAACTGAGAAAGTAGGACAAAATCTCCCTTTGGTATATCCAACATGCAAATGCAGGCAAATATGTACTTCCTAGAAAATGGGAGAGATATACATTGGAAGGAGTAGCTCTTCCATGAAGGAATTAGGAGTCAAAATAGTGACAGGGGACTTTCAAGGAAAGCTGAAGGCTATGCATTTTTTTCCCCCATGCAGAATCCAGGAACTCTTGCACCTGAAACCATCCTAATGTATGGGTGGAAAAAAAATAATTTGTTTTTACTGCTGCAATATACAAAGAAAAAACTGCTAGTCTATAGCTAATGCCACTGGCACAAATCCATTCTCTAGCTTTTCTTTTAAAGTAGAATGATTTATAAAACTTCTTTTTATCATGAAAAATTTGCCTTAACTTTTCAGACAAGATATCCATTAAGTACTCTTCAGCTCCAGGCAACAATTACAATTTAGAAAATGCTTTTATACCTTAACAACCAACCTTGAATGGGTGTTTCAAAAGTAGTGGTTTCACTCACAAATTAGCCACTTACGTCCCACTTAAGATCTATTTTTGACCTCATCTTCAGAATAAGCTTAAGTTGGGTCCTACTATATCTCTCTGCATTTAAAATGCACTTTTTCTCTCTTTTCTCCTCTCCCTACCCTCCCACTCTAGTTGACATATATGGAAAAGTTAATGCAATTCACCAAAGGAACATTCCAGCACCTCATTCCAGTGGAAGATTCTTTGCTGTTCTGTGGATAAATACAATCTGTGAGAGGGAATTTCCTGTCTCATACTTTCCTTGCTCCTTTGTATACTTGTATACTTTATAACTGTGATCATGTTTTATAGCTCTAACAGGAAAAAGAACAATACTGTTCTGGAGAAGCAATCAGTACTTTGGAGCTTCATAATATGAGATAAGTAGACAATTGCAATACTTAACACTTCTTATTAGTAATATCCAAATAATTCTAAAATGGAGGTTAGTAACTGAACCTTCAGGAACAGAGAGGGGAAATTATTATCTTCTGGTTACCCAGAAAGTCAATGATTAAGCTGAGAGCTGAACCCAGGACTTCTGCACATTAGGCCAGTCCACTGGCTGTTATGCCACACTGCCCCTGCCATAAATCTGCTTGATGGATTTTTCAGTCATGGAACATTAAAGGCTCTGCTCTTTTCTAATGAATATGTTTAAAGAAAACAGTACAAACAAAAGCAAATGTAACACTTAAATTATGTGAGACATCCTGCTTTGATGTCACACTTGGATAAAGGATTTCTTACTGGAGACCTATGTACTCTTATACATACTGAAAGATGTTTTAGCCAGTGCCACTAGCTGGCATACTGGTATCTATTTAAGCCTGAAAACAGAGCATAATCAGTTTTAGGTGGTTAAGAACCATCTGAAGCAATTTTTATATTATGACCAAAACCTTGGCAGTGCAGCAGCAGTGGCAAGTATCAGAAAATTGCTTGCAGTGTTATTCACCAGATTACTTGAACTATTTACACTGGGATTTCAAGTTAGAAGTATTAAAAACTCAAGATTTGGAGAAGTTTTGGACCGCACATTTTTTTTCCTAGTTACAACAAGGTGCACAGGGGAGAATTATGATATAGCATGACTGACTAAATGAAGGATTTTTTAAGATAAACCAACTGAAGTATTTAGGAGCAGTTCAGTTTGAAGTGTTCAGATTTCTTTTTTAATTGAAGATTTGGAAAGCCAATTGATTTAGATTAAATGATCAACCTTTCACATCTACTTGTTTAAGATTCATGTTGACATTGTACTAAATACAGCCATATAGTTTGTACTCCAGATAAATTGATCTGACTACAAGCCTCACTCTTTAGTATGATTCTTACTCCAAGATAAATCAATATTTAATATCTCCTGCAACAGCCCCTGTAGATAATTTTAAACCTTTTCTCCATCCCATTAAGTTACCTTTAAAAATTCTTTATACAAGGCTTCACAGATGACTTCTGAAAAACTGGTTTATGAAAAGCAGTCTGAAATTCATTAATTCCCATGGAAAGGGTTTTTTAATCTTGCTGCATTGTGCTGATCTCTAAATCCATCTCTGTTTAGCTAATTCTCCTGCTCAGCTAATTTGAAAAATAAATAAATACTTCCTGAAAATCTGTAACACAGGTTTTTAAACATAAAGAAAAATATCATTGCACTGCTAGCTTTGTAGTACAAGCTATCTCTGTGGCATGAGCTTCTGCAAAAGCAGGTTAGCCAAGGCTCTCCCTGACTCCCTGAGAGGATGGGCACTCTTCATCACCAGGTACCAACCTCCACCCAGCTCCAGCCCCACTGTCACATCATCTTAGGGAAGCAGTGACAAGCAGCAGCATGTCAGGCTCAGACAGCAATCACAACCCAGCCTCCATTTTGAATATTAAAAACTGTGTCTGCTCCCTCTCCCCTCCCCACCCTCCAATCTGGTGCAGCAGCTGAGGAGGAAAAACATCTCTTCCTCCTCCCTCAAACCTCTCCTATGGCTAAGGGCCCCGCTGGGATAGCAGGCTTTGATATCAGAAGAATGCAAACAGCAAGGCTCAGGTTTGCTGCTTCTTAGGGTTTAGAAACAGAGACTTAAGAGGAATTTCAAATGATTATATATTGGGAGAACTGAAAGGGATGAAGCCAAAAAGAAGGAAAGCGCTATATACTCTGGAGCTATCTGGTTCTAAATCCACCATTTAAACTATAGGATCCTCACATTCCTATCTGTGCTCTCCCTCACTCTCATTTTCTATCCTGCAATATATTCAAAGTGCATTTTCAGGGACATGGTATGCAGGAGTGAAGTCCCATCCCTCACCTTCTGACCTGCTGGTCCCCACAAACAGTCCACAGTACTTTAAAACTTCTGATTCAAGTATTTGTGAGGTCATACTGAAAAATCAAACAGTGAAATGTTTCAGTTTAGTAAAGGGGGAAGCTTTTGTTTTCAAAGCCTTTGCAACTTTTACAGCAGAATTGCTCAAATAGTTCCCTCCTTGAGCAGGCAGTGAGCTGCAGCTAAAGTTGCTGAGAACCTTTTTGCACTGGAGAGGCAACGTGCTAGACTGAGATAGCTCTTGCCTTTCAAATCTACTAAAGATCTTCATCTCAGGAGCTCTAACTGCTTTGGTTTCTATCAAAGCACAGCCTAAAACGGTCTGATCCTAAATGAGTTCTGCCATCAGTTACAAAATAGAATTATTAAAGAAAAAAAAATGTGTCTGATAACTCACAACAAAGTTTTCAATTTTATCTCCATTCCTTTGATACTCCAAGCAATCAAAAATGTGATAAATGGTGTATTTTGCTTATGGAAAATGGTCAGCATTTAGCTTAGTTGTGAAGTCAAATCCAAGGCTGATTTAGCAACAAGAATGCAGCTGTATAGAAAACATAGCCACAAAATAACAAAAAGGGATGAAATAACACCATCTCCTCACTGTGTGAGATATTAGAGGAAATTCTAACATGGAAATTGTGTGCTGTCCTATTAGTTAATTAAGATGTGATAGACAACAGAAGTGGAGGTGCTGTTTTCATGAGACACTCCAAGAGCCCCAGCAAATGCAGGGTGAAGTAAAGCAACAGGGAAGAGCAGCAGCAGAGAGAAAAGGAAAGGAGACACGGAGTAGTAGATCATTGCAACCACTGCAGGAAAATTTCCCCCTCTGCCTTGTGATAAGAGAATGCTAGAAACTTCCACTACCTAAACCATAGGCTGCACCACATTAGGAGCATTCCCAATACTGCAGCACTGGGATCTCATAACAGTAGGATGATGATGAAGTAATGCAGTCCCTGATTCAGAGGCATCTGCGCTGAGATGCATCCTTACCTTAGCAAAAGCTTTACATTAGGAGAACATAAGTGGGGTCAAAACCAGAAAATTTGGGGTTTTTTTCTCTTTTAACTGGATTCTTTATGTTCTTATAACACATGTGGTGACTGTAGTAACATGGCATGGGTGGGGAGAAAGGGAAATTACTTGGTAAACCAAGCAAGGAGTACACTTCATCACCTTCCCTTGTAGGGAAACTCACATGTGCATTACAAGTTTCCTATACTGCAGTTCACTGCTTTTGCCTGTCCCTGCTGGTGAGTACATCCTGATAAACTATGGATGGCTTTTGGGTCGAAGGGAATGGATATGCTGCACAGCAGATCTTGCTGGTTATTGAAAACACTGATAGGTATTCCAGTCTACATAGGGTCAGTTTGTAACTGTGAACATTCTAATTCAGACTGTTCCTTGCAGTGAAAGAGGAAAAATAAACCTTGCATGAAAGAGGGTGGGAGCAGACCTACAGGAAAAGGTCTTCCTTGTATTTCTAAGTTTAGGGCTCTTTCTGAATGGAAGCCCTAAGAACTGGCATACACTTCCTCAATGAGACATTGCCATGATACAGTGTGATCTGCAGGGTGGCACTGGGGAACCAAACACAGGAGTTATGCAAAGGGCATGCAGTAATCCCTTGATAAAGAGGAATCCCCTGGGAGGAAGAGTGCAGCCATACAACCTAATCTTCTTCAAGAGTATTCAAAGAGCTTGAGGAACAGAATTCTGGCAGGGAGCTGGCAGCTGCATACATTTTGGCAAACTGCAGAACCTCTGACAGAAGTTTTAGAGTACATGATGTGTACGTGACTCACTTTGTATACAGTTCTAATGCACATCCTCCCAATGATGGCTCCTAAACAGAATATAAAACAAACGTGCCAGCATCCAAAATACAGTGAAGACTGTTCCTGTGTTTTAGAAATGCAAAAAGTGGGATGCACAAAGCAAGAATCTCTATGTCTGTAAAAAGACAGTTCATCCATATAGGAGGCATATAATGAAATTGTTACTTCACAAATGAACTCAAGGATGCAAAGAAAATGGCAGGGAGATAGGAATGCTCACGTTGCCTGCTGTCTCAAGAAGCCCTTGGCAAGATAACAGTGAAATCATGCACCCAGCTACTGATCAACACAGGTCTGACATTAAACCACAAGTGTCCACTTCTCTTACTGGCTGTTTAACAAATTGCTTTGGAACGGGTGGAGGTAGGGAGGAGATCTTTCCAAAACCATGTCTCAATGTTCTCCCTCAGTTAATGAATGTCAGCAAGTGGAATAGAACAGAAATTTGATATGTTTTTCTAGCCTTTCTTATAGAAGCATTTGCAACATGTTAGAGGCCACAGGAATAAAAGGGGAATAGTGGGAAATTAATGTTGTCTGTAGATTTTCAGGATGTAAGCTGGGCAATTTCAGCTTGTGGGTTAGGCATATTTTAGGTTTTAAGTAGTGCTATAACAGCTTACTGTGACTTGAACAAGATTTTAATATGAGCAATCTGATGTTGAGTATCATTTATAACCCTGTTACACATCTCCAATGGAGACAGACCTGTTTGTGGAGTTAGTATTATGTGACTGACTAGAGATGAACAAGCTATTTTCAATGAGCACGTTACCCAGAAATTAGAGTATTTCTTATCTTTTCAAACTACCCCTGGAGGTTCAACAATTTCTGTACATGTATGAGTGTCAGTGTTCTAACAATCCAACTTTTTAAAGATCTGCATGAACAATGCACTTAAATTGGTTTCCTCAACGGTTTCCTACATCTGTTTTATGCTGTAGCTGGTCACCTAAGAAAAATGATATTGTTTTCAGTGCCTGACTCAATGATAATGCAACTTTACCTTAAAGTACCTGGGGAAAAAAAAAGAAAGAAAAAAAAAAGTAGCTGGGAATTCTCTCAGCTCAAAGATCTCCTAGGTAATGAAAAGTTTCTACTTCAGTCTATCAGCTCCTGTATCCAAAAGCTTCAACATCACAGAAAAACCAATGAATCTGCCTCTGGCATACCACTGATAGGAAAGAGATGTCAGTAGTAAGGGATATTGTAGCAAGGCCTTCAGTAGCCCTAGATTAAGTTGCTGCAGAGTTCAGGGAGCTGCTGTAAAGATCTATAATTAGCATTGACACTTTATCAGGGGCTGGAAGATCTCCCTGATACTGCATTCCTCATTTGGTCAGTGGGTGCTGCATCAAAGCCTCCATTTCTTATTAAGAGGGGTTGAACAATTTGGGCATAAGGTGTAAGTGCCTAATTGTGCACAAATGTCCATGTTCATATGTAAATACATTCACAGAAATTAAACCCCGTTTGCACGAATATTTGTGAAAAGAAACAAAGGAAGGACTAAGCATGGTGAAATTCCATTAATCAGATTTCAAACAAACACTTGCAAACACTATTTTGCATTATTGGCTCAAGTCTTTTCATGAGATAAAAGAAGACAATTTTACCTGTTAGCTTATTCTTTTGATTGAAGCAAAACAGTTCAGCCAGCAAAAAGTATTGTATAATCCCACAAACAGGCAGCTTAGTAAATATCCTTAAACAACAGGGAGTGTATTTGAATTTATCATACCTATTGATGCAGCCTAATGACACTTGAGAAATGGGAGACATTTTTAATTTTAGAACGTAATGAAGTATCAGGGAAAGCAATCCAAATTTATCCTTGCTGTACTTTATCTGCTGCAGTAGAGAGTTATATTGGTAATGCATTTGGTGTAGCAAATTTGCTTAGAGGAATACACAGAGCCTGGAAAAAAATGGAAGTAACTTTTGCGGATGTCTCTGCTTGTTTCTAAGTGTGAAATAATATGCAAATATATTCTGTAGTTCTCAGGACAATTGAGGAAGTGATATGATAGGATTGTGCAGCTGCCATTCTGACCCACAATTTAAATCAATGAATATATTCTTGTTCTAGCAAATTTATGCTTGAACAATAATTTTCAACCTATCTTTATTGTTTTTGTGGAGAAGATAATAAAAAACACAGAATAAATTTCAGTGTATATCTGTAAATTCTCCTCAGTAGCTTGGGAAATGTATTGTATATAAGAAGATCATTATGCTGTTACAGTCATCAAAAAGACACTATCCTTTATGGCAGAACATCATCTTTTGGAAAAAAATATCCTTGTTGGCTTGTGTAAATTCTTCAACACATCCCTGAGACACGTTTCATTCTAATTCTGTTCCTTTTGAATTTTCAGTTGCTCCAAAATTTAAGGGAGAAGACCAAAATGGGGCAAAGTTTGTATCCTTTTCTCATTAAATACCCCAGGCAAGGGAAAAAGCAGTATATTTGGATTTTTTTTTTCTTGAGCTGGAAAGGCAATAGAAGGAAAAGGATAAGTCCCCATTATTACTACTATAATCATCATTATAATTAACAATATTATTAATTTGGTCTAAAACCTGAAGTTAGGCAACATCTTTAAGTAGCCTGGACCACAGAAATAAAAAATAATACCTGTGTTCAGCAAGAATACTGCAAAACCTCTAGCAGCCAATATTCAAGTGTAAAAACAGCTCTTGGTACCAAAAGTTTGTGCTGATTTCTTTCTTGAAGAGTATTTTGTTACCCAGTGCTCTTGGCACTGAACTGAAGGCATGAAAAACTTTAAAAGTTCACCTAATGTGGGAAGGTTCTACCCTCTGCAGTGCCTGTGTGTACAGATATGTATGCCTCTCTATATATGTGTATGTAGTCATTAAAAAAATAATGTTTCATATAGGTTGTTTATGTCTAGGTATTTTCTCTTTTATTTTCTTATATTTGTACATCAGTATTGGATTGGTCAAATTTATTTTAAAAATTTATGTTCCAGTAAAATTTCCATGATTTATAGTTTGCAAAGGTTGCGTATTTTTCACTCAATTAATTCTGAAAATTTAATCTATAGGAAAAAAAATGAAATTTTATTTTAATCAGCCTCTACATGAGTTGAGGGGCTAAGAATATCACTGTAAATCTAATGCATTGGCACTGAAATGCACAAACTACAAGTTTTATAAAGACAATTTTGGAAAGTAAGGTAATTGAGCAAAAGGTTTGAAAACAAAGGTCGCACAGAAAATTCTTCTATAGGTGTAAACTGATCCATAAGCTGTCACCAAAGCTAAATTATCTGCAAATTTAGATGACCTACATATGCCAGAGATTTTGCACTGTTTCTTTTTGTCTCTTCCCTGTCAGTTCCACAGTTTCAGTGAACATGTATTTTTAATGTGCAAATTTCAAATACATTATTTGTATGTCTTTCTACACACAGCATACAAAGTAAAAAAAAAAAATTTAGTAGGTGCACTGTGCACTGATAGGCAAGAATGTGACTACCTGGGTGTAAGTAGCATTTGAAGAGCAATGATCAATTAAAACCACATCACACTTTATGTACAGACAAAGTTAAGGATTCATGGGCAGCTTTAATATTTCTATCTCTGGGCTGGGAGGAACAGGCTTGACAGGATTTCATAGCCACAGCCTCCTGCACCTGGTTCCCATTACAAACCTGGCCTTGATAATGGGGCTGTGTTCCTGGGCAGGGGCTGATGTTAGCACTGGTATTTTCCTCCCATAACTCTTAGAACCTGAGCGCTGATGTTGTGGCTGTGTTTGACCCCTCTGTGCAAGAGCGGTTACAGATTCCATCACCTTCCTCACTACACAGAGAGAGATCAGATAAAACATTTCTCTAAGTATGGGTACAATGTCTGACCTGTTTTTATTTCCTGGGATATCTACAAATGCTAGTAATACATTGCAGTCTTCAGGGTTATAGCCAAAGTCAAAGCAGTTTCCTTTCTTAGTTTATAATTGAAATATTTTTGCTAAAAATATATGGTCAGAGACACAGGGATCTGCTGTGAATTTAATTTCAAATTACACTGAAAGTTCTAGTTGCAAAGCATAAATCCATTGCAATACTTACCTGTGTCTGACAGATACTGAAACCATTCAGCTATTCAAAAATTCATTTAATTCCTGATCGGAACTCACAAAAGAAAACAAAAAATGACAATGCTCAGTGTGCCCCTAAATACACTTAGAAAACCAATGTAAAAACATATGACATTTGTACAAAAGCAGAAATCATCTACACCTTGAACTTTTTTAAAAAATAGTGGGGAATTCCCCAAAGGGATATGCTGCCTAGGAAGTCCAGTCATACCATACACAATACACCCTGAAAAAATATGTTGCTTGGAATCATTACTATTTTCCCTCCATTCATTGTTATAAATGCATATGGATGTCAGCCTTTATCTTATCTTGGCATGAAAATTTAAATATTGGAAGGAACAACATAAATAAACAGAATTTCTCCAGCTAAAAAAACTAAATGTTTGAAGTCCAGCATGTTTTTCAGTTCTAATAAAAGGGGGCAGTATTACATCAGCTGAAATTCTGAATTGTCCAAATTATCATAAAAAGAGCTGGAGAAGGATACAAGACTGCTGAATTCCACTGAAAATAGACTGTTACTGTGTATGCAGCCACAAATCTGCTTGTCTGCCTAGGGGTAAAATTTTCAGAGCTAGTTCAGTGGGACTTAGGCTCCTGCATTGCAGCCACTTCAAAAAATTTTTACTTGAGTCACTATTTTCCTTTCAAAATTAGTAAGGAAATATTACAATGGGTATAAAATGAAGACGCATGTTTATGTAGCTAGGATAAGCCCTAAGCCTAAAAAGGAAATTGCAAAATTATTGCAATTTCAAAAAATTCTGGAACAAACTGGGGTTTTGCCTTTTTTTCTCTTCCTTTTTTTATCCTTTTTTTTTTTTAGTATAAATTTTTCAGGTTAAAATACTGGCATCCAAATATGGCTTTAGGAAATTAACTTTTAACACCCAATGTAAAAAAAAAAAAAAGTTACAGCTTACATATATTATGTGCAGCCACAAGTAGATTACTAAATTGAGCAGATTCACAGTCAAGTATAAAGGACATTTGTTTTGTAAGAAGCATGAGAACTGCTGGGACTTGTATTTGAAACTTTTCCCTATTCCAGGGCGTTTGACTTAGACCTGTCACTTATCTGTTCCCAAATGATGGATCTGCAAAGAGGTTGTCTCTATGCAACGTGTCCTCCTGTGTCCCAGAACGTCCCCAGGGAAAGGTTTGCTGGCTGAGCAGGATGACGCGCTCAGGAAAAAACACTTTGCAGAGTCTCTTTGTAGAAATCAGAGTCTTCATTAGACAGATGGAATACACTCCCACTGAGTTGAATAAATTGCGAAAGTGAGACCGCACTAACAGTTCCTCAAGTAAATCAATGTCTTTCTTTTTTCCCTTTCTATACAGTTCTAGATTTTTTATTATGGAATATAAAACTTCAATTATATTATACCTAAGTGTAAGCTGTGGGGGGAAGAACCTTTCTTAAGTTACAGTGAGACCAGAACTTGTTACAATGACTGTAGAGACAATACCATAGAAAAGTAATAACTTAGCAAAACTAGTCATCTACTGTTACTGATATCCCTTTCTTTCCCCCAAATTTTTAGGTACTCGTTCTTTAATTACAAGCAGAACAAAGGTTTAACCAACAGAAATAAGGACCCAATTGAAAATGCTTGCTGTATCTCTCATGTCTCACTGCAGACTGAAGTAGAAGCATTGACCTCCTATTTACCAAGTATCGATAGGCTGCTAAAAGAAACTAAAGGGAAAAAAAGAAAATACAAGTTTTTCTTAAAAGAAAAAAGGAAATGAGAAGAGATCACTACCTGCAAATCTAAACCACATATTCATAAAGATTTATAAGAAATCCACAAGGCCCTTATGACCAATTAATTCATGTTCTAAATTTAAGAGTGGTCAGGACTCTTTTCAGTAAAAGGAAAAAGAGAACTGCATGCAGAATGAACTGGAAAAGTATTTGCTTAACTATGTGTTTGGGGTTTTTTAACAGAGTTGAGAATTGACTAATAGCAAGGACACTTGTAATAAGGTGATTCTCTGTGAATGTCTGAGAAATCTCCTGCACATGCAGAACAGACAGTGTGACTCCTGCCTCTGCAGTTGTTCTGTCTCTGATTCTGAATGTAAGGGGAGAAAAAAGCTGGCAAAAAACTGATGGTAGCATAATGCAGCATTGCTTGCCTTTAGGAAAAAAAACAGTACAATGCTGGAGCCACTGCAGGGCTGCAGGCAGCCAAAAAGGAGATCATGCATGACTAGTGACTTTTCCTACAAAGACTTCCTGAAGTGTTTTTGTACAACTTTGTACGTGTGTGCAGGAGCTTCATATACATGATGAAGTGCAGCAGCTCCAGAGGAGTTGTTACACTCTATTGTCTCAATAATCCACATACTTAACAGTCCCTAAATACAGCAGAGCGTAGCACCTCCAAAGGGGTCGTTCTGGCTTATCAAGTCAAATCCAAGTGCCTAAATATGGATTTGATCAATAGACTGTAATGTCTCCAGGGGTGAATAATACACATTTTTAAGAATGTGCACATTTTGCATACACACTGTGGTCTATATTAGGATAAATTACGTGGATTCAACTTGTGAAACTTTGATTTAGAGATAAGAAAAGAATAAAAGGCTCATTAGAAGAGGTGCTAAAGTACTATGATTCCCAGGAAGCAGGCAATGACTCATGTCATTTATTTTGGGGCCTAATTCTGCCTTCCTACTGCAAATACACAGTTGTCTGAAAATCTACGAAAGAGTAAGAATGGAATATAAACAAAAAAATGTTATATTAAGTTCTGCTTACTCTCAAATCTCAATGAATATGCTTCATGGCAAGTAATGCCATTATGTGGGAATAAAAATATGTTGTGGTAATTGATTTTGTATTTATTCTATCTTAGCTTCCTATATTTTTCTCCAATCACACTTCTACCTATATTTTTCATACAAAGAATTTTTGAAGCATCTTTGTCAGCATTTTCCTGCTTTATGTACAAAAAAGATAGGATCTGATTCCTTTTAAAATAATGTCAGTTATCTTATAAATTATATAACATTTTCAGATTCATTTAAAGCCTTAAATCAAAGCAAATCTTCTAGGCAATGACGGTAGTTTGAAATACTAAAATAAATACAAGTAGCTGAAGCAATGCAGATTTTGTTTAAGTATTCTTTCTTGCTGAAGATGAACATGGCTTGACTGGAAAAAAGTCACATCCTCTAAACAAAGATGAATTTTTGGTATGATTTTACTTTTGCTTTTATCACATTGTAAAAGATCTGTATATTATTTTCTTCAGTTTTCTACTTCTCACCTTCCCCAGTGTTTCTGTTTACTCTGTGAAACAACTGACACCATTACTCTTCCCTTTTCTCAGTCAGAAGACACTTGAAATTTTTGTTCCACCTGAGGTGGAGCAGAAAAATTCAGCTCTGTTATAGTGATTATTTTTTGCCTCATGTGTATTGTACTGGTTTAGGCTCAGACTTAAACTTGGTTCACGTGCTGCTGAGTTTTGGATTTGTGACCAAAACAGTGCTGGGTGAAACAGGGATGTTTCACCTATTGCCAAACTGGGCTTCTGCAGTGAGACCTTCTCTGGTTTTGATGCTGCTCGGCCAGAGAGGAGGCTGGGGATATGCCAAGCATTAAGGGGGGGACAGAGCCAGGCCAGTTGACCCCAACTGACCAAAGGGGTATTCCACACCATATTACATCAGATTCAGCAATAAAATCTGGGAGAAGAACGAGGAAAGGGAAATTTGGAGTTTTGGCATTCGTTTTCTCATGTAACTTATTTGTGCTTTCCTGGGAATGGCTGAAACATCTGCCTGGCAATGGGCAGTAGTCAATTCTTTTACTTTGTTCACATGCACAGCTTTTGCTATCTCTATTAAACTATACTAATCAACCCACAAATTTTTTAATTTTACCTTTCTGACTGTACTCCCCATCCTACTGATGGGAGTGAGTGAGCGGCTGCCTGGTGCTTACCTGCCTCTCCTAACACACGAACTCAAATAGCTCCACAGGATGCTATCACCTCAGAAGTATAAACTAACCTTAATGCTTTGGCAAATGACAAAGTTGGGCTGGCCCAGAATGCTGGATGTTTTTGTTTTGGTCTTTCTGATGAGTGAATCTCTGTGAGCACTTTGAAAGCTTAGTAAATTTTTTTTTTTTTTTTTTTGAACAGCAGAATATGAACACAAGCGATTTTCAATTCTGTGTCTGTAACCAAATACAAAGCTTTCTGAGATTTAAATGACACATTTTCAAAAAGGCCTAAGCCCAGGCTTTGAAGTTATGTACATAATTTTGTGACCGCAATCATTTGCACAACAAACTATTACCAACTATCTGAACTTGAAGACCAGTGACTGACCAGAACTCAATAGCTTTTTTAAACCAGCTGCAGGCAATTAATTTGTCATCTTTTTCTGGTGCCAGCTTCCAGCTACTCATTTCTACAAGTCTAATTACCTGTAGCCAATTTCTGAAAATTTGGTCCTGAAAACACAGGGTTCTGATTCTTCAAAAGAAACCAATCCAAAATTGGAACTGTTATCAAAGCTTCACTGGGATTATGACAGAAACTATACGCAGTTTTCTTGGCATACAATTATTTCAAAATTATGTTTCTCTAATTGAAGTGATCTAGCATTCCTGCTCCCCCACCTCCATTTTGATCATCCTGCCCATCATTTTTAGAGTAAAAGAAGCATATCATAATGTAAAAATTGAAAGGCAGAGGGTGAAGGGGGAAAGAAGAGTGTTCTAGAATTCTGTCTGTGCAAACGATGCTTCTGATTTTAATGTATTTTATACTTGCTATAAAATATAAATACATTTTCTTAGTATTCATGACTGAATTAATACTTTTCTTTTCTTTAGGATAAGAGTGGGGATAGACCACCATTGAAAATGACTGATTTATATCCCGTTCTTTTGTAACTCCTGCCTTTTCTCACATCTCTGGGGCTTGGATAACAGACCAGCACAGCAAAGGTAAAACCAGAGCACACAGTACAAGCTTTTCCTGTCTTAATGGTTCTGTAGTACCTGCTGCAATAAATAAACCCAGCAGGACTGCATAAGGTCAGTAAGAGACTTAACAGATTTCCCTGCTCCTGTCTTATTCTTAGGTTTTAAAAGTTGCAAGTGCTACCATGAAAAGTCTTCTCACAAAAGATGACATTCGAGAATGATGTTGCTTTTATCTGTTAAAGAGTTCCAATTCACTCTGCTATATTTGCAAGTAAAGGAAAATTTTTTTTTCTCAGACTGCCTGATGTATAACCTCAGTCTGGAAGCTGTGCATCAATCTGTGTATTGCTAGTAACCAGCACAAAACAGAAATTTCAGATTTATCACCGAAATATTTACTGACTCTGCTTTAAAGGGTGAAAGATGAAATAGGAACTTGTTATATCAAATACAAGACATAAACATGATACTGAATATATGCAGGGAAGAGGCTCAATAAGTAAGTGGATGCCATTTTTATACTTCTTTTTCAAAGTGAAATCAAATGTTAAGAATTCTTTTAATAGCCCTTATAGCATATTAGATATTTAAATGTCAACCACTGAAACTCATAAAATAAATTTTAAAATAAGCATAATTTTATAAACTCTTAATACTGATCATGTATGTGATTTTTTTTTTATTTTTATAATCTGGGCTTTAGTATCCTGCCTCTTGATTAATTAGAACAAACACTGACTTTACAATTAGAGTGTTTGAATACAGCCTGCTTGATCAGTGATTCATTCCTATATTTTTAATAATATCAACTTGTATTAAACAAGGTTTTCAATTATGACTTTTAAACTAATATTAGCAGACATATATATTTATTAGACATTGACTTTGATTTGGAAAAGCTTTGTTAATCCTGTGTGGTCACATTTTAACCAATCTTTTTAAACAGATACTGCTTGTTTTGAGTGCTGTAAAAAAACTAGCAAGCCAAAAAATGAAATGAAATTAAAAGGTGTGTATCAATCTTTAATGAGCCTGTTTATGACATTTCTTTGTCTTTCTGTGCCTTGTTACAAAACACTCACCCAAGTATTCCCTTGTGGGCTGAGAGAAGGTCGGAATATTATCAAATTCATCATTTAAGTTACAGTTAATATTTTGCTGAGTCTTATACTCAATCTGGACTCAAAATTCCTGTTAGTCTTTGGGCTACAATATAATCTTCCCTGCCTCAGCCAAGCAACAAAGAACCTACCCTGCTCTCTGACATAGAGAATCACAGAATGTTTCTAGGCATTGGAACTTCCTGTTGTTCTGGAGTGTTTTAACAAATAGTCTGAAACACTAGTTGCTGTATAGGCTAATTAATGTGTCAGTTTTCTTTTCATTCATTACTAAATTGCATCATAACCCTTCTATTTGCCAAAGCTTTAGTGATTCCTGGGATAATGTTTTTCCCTTTCTAGTTGACTGGAATAAGTATTATGGTATCTAACTGATTTTGGGTCAGTGGTGAAAATTAACTTGTGTGCTGCCTATTTTGCAGCCCATGGCATCTCTGGGAAAGCTAACAGAGCAGCATTCTCCATCCAAAGGGCTGCCCTTGACCTCAGCCAGTTACCAGATCCTCTGCTCTCTTGCCCTGGTGTACTTGCAGACACTCGCTGCTGAAGCAGAACCTCAAGACCTCAGAAAGGCCACAGAACGGGACAAAACGGGTTCAGAGGATTTTCCAAGAGTCTTTGTCCTCTGACTGGTCCTTAAAGTAAGTACAAGAGAAGCTGTTCCTTACCTTTCAGACATGATCCCAGGATGCTATTTTGTATGCTGGATCATATCCCTCTCAGTCCAATGCTGGTCCTGCTACCCCAACACCTCCTCCCATTTACCCTTTTACTCCAGTGTGCCACCTGTCCAGTCATCCTAGGACACCACCTCATTTCAGTGATTCAACAAGGAATGTTTTATCTCTAATTTCCCACTGCAACTGAGAGCCAAATGCAACTATTTTGAGCCTAAGTACTTCGTTGCAGCCAAAGCACAGATTCAAGCACCTCAATTCATACACTGGCACTGTAATACTCCACCATGCTGGTACAGAACTGGCCCTTCAGCCATATTTACCAACCCAGCCATTCTCAAAAGCACAATTCAAAATCTAATGACCACAATCAATGGAAGGTTCAACCAAGCCCTTTTCCATGTTTCCATGTGCACGCTCACAGCTTCGTCACACTCTGCACAGGACTGTGGGTGTGAATGCTGTCATGTAAACATAGAGGAGTTCACAGCACAGCGCTGCAAGGTGACAAGGTGCATTTAACATGAAATCAGAGATGGCTAAAAGCTCTAAAAAGACATTTCATATAAAAATAAGAAGCTGTTTTGCAGGGAAAAGAAGAGTGAGTGACAGACCGTGGGGAAATGGGGGGACATTACCTTTTCATTCCTGCAGTTGTTTAGACCCATGTTATTCATAGAGGGCAATTTTCCATCAACACCGTGAGGCTGCTGTTGCTGCTGCTGTTCCCTTTGGATTTGCTCTCTCATTTTTCGAGCCTCCTGAATGGCTTTCATTACTGTATCCTGGTCCCCAAATAGGGCAGGTGAATTAAGACTGGAAAGGATATCTATAAACAGAGAACACGTTTTATTTAGATAATTATACAAACTGGAATGCAGGATAAGAACTCTGCTCTCATACCCTTAGAGCTGCACCCAACCAACATCTGCAGGAGGAGGAGGAGTGGCAATTGTTGTCTGTTTGAGGGTTGAACTACTCTACTGAAGTGATTGATAAACTCATGAACTCATGCCCTTCTTTTGCTGCTAGAAATACAACCACTGAAGTCTTGGGATAGCCTCATATGGAGCTATCTGAGCATACTCATGGATTCAAATACACGTATTTAAAACAACAGTATTCCAAAGCTTAAACTGGAAACCTTTTGAGCTATTAAAAATAATTAATGAAATGAACAAAGGAAAAAAAAATCTCATTTACTAGGTGAGAAAACTCCATGTCAGTTCTGAGAATGTCTTTATAGAGAGAATTATCACTCTAGACATTTGGATTTCCATTTCAGAAAGAGCACTCACATTTACTTTTTGGGGACAAAGGTCATTATCACCATAACAGGAGTTTAAATCTCTAAATCAGCAGAGAAAAAAAACAGTTTTCTTTTTATCACTCTGAACAGGAAGAAACTTCTGAACAAGCATTAAACTCAGGCAAGCATTCCTGTTACATCTCACAATGCATTCATGAGTACCCCAGACACAGTTTTAGACTGAGAGAAAAAGACAGCAATTATTTTGTGACTGTTTCTTTTTTGTTGCTCTGATAAAACTGTGACCCACCTGCTCCTAAGTGGAAGTATTCTCTACACTGCATAGGGATAGATTGGTGCACATATATTTTAGATTGGGAATTTTAAACAATCACAGTTTGTATGTGACTTGTGCATCTGCCTGACCAGCAAATGTCTTCTATAAAAATTCTGAATTGGATTAGATTTGTGTACTTATTGAAAAAAAAAGAAAAAAAAAGTAAAAATACCACCAAAACAACAACAAAAAAACTCTGAACAGGGGCTACAATTTGGACTCAACCTTCAAAGACAATTTTTATAATCTTTTAATTTCACTGAAGTTCAGCTGACTACAATACAGCAAATTCAGCCTCGAAGGACCCTGAATTATTTTAAGATAAAAATTATTATGTGCTTCTCAGATTTTATCCTGGGAACCAAATGTTTAATTTAAAGCTATGGCCTAAGAAAGAAGGGATGCAGACTGTGATGTTTTCATCCCAACAAGGGATGGGACTGGTGATATTTTCTATCTGAACGAAACACTCCTCTCCAAAATAAAAATAATGTGTTATAAGACAACCATTGCTCCTGCTGAGGAAAATTTTTAATGTTCTGAACCATTTCAGCCACTAAGTTCTGAACATTCTGAACCCTAAAGAAGTTGGGAACTATATTTGTGTCATTTTTAAAGAGATTTAGATTCGCAATCATTTACATTTATTTTGAAATGTAGCAGAAAGCTCCCACATGGCTTGCTGATTTTTGGTAATGTCTTTCTGTCTATTTTTATACTTAAGGATTGAGACAAAACATTTTTAAGACTTCACATGAAAAATATTTGTACCTTAGACACTATTTGTCTTCTGTGTTCCTCTCTCTTGAATGGTCTGTGACTTCAGATTGATATTTCACTTTCTAATATAAGATAGTGCAGTGATAGTTGCAAATAAATTGACAGGTAGAGTATCTAGATAGTTGCATAAAATATCTTTCAGAGATCATGATGTTCCCAAGTGTTTGGGAATGGAAAAAAACCCCATAATTTTTATATATTTAATATATGTATTTAACATATCTATTCATTATTCACAAGTGTTTCTATATATTTTACAAGTACACTTGAGCTACAGATTGTGAATAAGTGGTCTGTAGTAAGTATTTAGTCACTGTTAAAATTTACTATTTGAACTTTAGGGCTGATCATCTACATTTTGCAGCTCTTGATTCTGTTTCTTGACTGGTTAAAGTAGTCTTCATACATAGTTTTCAGACCAATTTTGTTTCATCACTTAATAAGCTTAAAGAATCTTGAACACAGGTCAATAATTCCCTACTTGTAACCATATGAATCAATAAAATCCTGACAGATGGGTGAACAAATAACAAAAAATATGATCAAACAATAAAAACATGATCAAATAATAACATAAACTGGTTGCACTGATGCCTTTCTGTCTTTGTAAAAAAAAAAAAAAATCTATCTAGTATCTGGTGAGATTCTTTGTGGATGCAAAGATAATTTTTTTGGTTGGTTGGTTGGTTGTTTTTTTTTAATCCAGAAGCCAAAATTTAAATGTTAACTTTGTGTGTATACACCCAGTATGTGCCTTTAGGAGAGATATTCACACAAACCTGTTCTACAAGTTTTTATCTTTATTTACTTATCTGTGTATATTTTTATGTATTTCCTACATTATGTATTTCTTTCCTGTGTTTGTCACACACTGATACATCTCTCTGGATGCTCTCATAAAACTTTGATAATCAAGCATTCTTTGAAAAACTTCACTACTTTTTTTTTTTTTTTCCATTTTAAACAGAAATGTATGCCCAAGTATCTGCTTAATCCAGAGCTAAGTGTGCTCAGGCTGGAATCTCATGCAGAAAATGTGCCTATTTTCTCCTTTCCCCAGGGCAGATGAGTTACCTAAAGAGGATCCTCTTCCCAGAGATCCGCTGAGCGGGCTGGGGATGCCACTCTTGTTCGTCACTGTCACTGGGCTGCTCTTGCTGGCTGGGAAGAGATTCTGTGTCGGAGATGTTGGGGATTTGACAGGTTCAGCTGTTTTGGGTCGGGCTGAGAGATTCAGCGGCTGAGCTGCTTCATCCTGCAAGAGTTTAATGTAAATAACTATTAGCAAAAGACAAATGAACGCATCATTTTGCAAGCAGCAGTTACTTTACACCTCGAAGACAATACTACATTCCACAGCGCTAATAACAAAAGAAGCTAATTATCTGCCTCCTTTAAGATTCAACGAAAGGAAACCTCATTAATTTCTCTGTGTTATGCTTCTTATTTACATTAACTATGTGACTGGATCATTCTTTTTGCCAAATTAAAATTTGAATTAGCTCACATTACAGCTTAATTTCCTAATGTGTTTTCAGAGATCTAAATTAACCTAGGGCATTTACAAAGAATTATTTAAAATTTCCAGCAGCTCGGTAATGCTTTTACACTGGTTCTATTTGAAAAGTTCCTGGCACTATAAAAATAAGTTATGTAGCTTATTTTTAAATGTATTAGAAACTAAGGAATCAGACGTACTACTATGAAAAAATCATTTGAAAATCCTGACAGTTCTTTGGCCCACATTTAGAACTGCTGCTAGCTTATACATTCCATGCATCTAATTCAAGAGTGTATGTTTTGTTTAGTGAAACAATCTATGCTGGTCCCTCATAATAGGAGATAAGAATTTCACTAAATTCAAATTCCTTTACTTATTAGGGTAGTGACTACATAGAAAATGCATTTAAAAATATTTTTTATTTTCTACTATTTAATGTCATTAATGATATTTTATTATTCAAATGTCAAGTTTTTTGACAGATTTATGCAAAATCAAAGCTATTTCCCACTAAACTACTATTCTGATCCCTGTCTGATTCTTTTGAATTATTCCTGTATTCTGTACTTATTTCTGCTGCATTTAACCTTTTGTATATCTGTATGTTTTATTTGCATTAAGACAAGGAATATCTTTTAAGAGTGTGTAAATCTAGTATCAGAAACTTTATATGATTTGATACTTTTCATTTGCAACTGGAAAAAACTCTGTCAGACATATGTCTTGCTTCTGTGCTGTAGGATAGGTCCATCTAAAAATATCTCAGCTTTTGCAGAAGACTTATTCAAGCAATTAATTTCTTTGATAAGTATAAACATTCACAGCGCAACCTTCTTCCTATTCTTTGAGCTTATTCCTTCTACTTAATACATTAGCAAGACAGAGCACTTGGAGAACTGTGAAATGGTGATTTTCTGTCATTAAAGAGCCCAGTAAGACAGATCTTTCATTTAAAATATGCCCAGAGCAGAATTATGCTGGATGTGAGATTGTTCATATTTCAAAACACTGCACTGATCACTTCTAAGCTTGGAATTATGTCAAAATACAATAATACATCACATTATCTCATCTTTTCCATTCTCCTTACTGTCAAACTAAGTACATCTGGCCACACACAGCGCATCAAACAGGAAAACGTAACAAACAGGCATTTATAATGCCAGCATATCACCAGCTTTAAACTTCCCAGAAAACTACACGACATTTCAATTTTTCCTAGTCTCAGAGGGTGCACAAAGGTGCACACCCTTTCAGGGTCCAGGTGAGAACAGCTCAAAGGTACAAGGGACAGAGCCCATTTCGGTGCTTTGTGGACACATTTACACTTGACTTCTTTCCTTGCGCAGATACAAAGTAGCTTCCATAAACTTTTCCAAGAGTTCAGAGCCCCATTCAGACTATGAAGTTTGTCAGGCTAGGTATTGTGAAAGTGTGCACATATCAATCTGTGCTAGTGTTCAATTTTTAAATACTTTTTTGTCTAGTAATGAAAGAACTCTAAGCACTGCCAGAACTTGCTTTGCTTGTATTACACGGACAGCATTGTCATTTCTGCAAGGCAACCAAAAAACTGGAAAATATTCTGGTCACTGACTTAAGGAAAACCTATAATTACTTTTTGAAAGATCTGGCTTCCTTAAAAGAATTGCATTATTTCTATAAATAATGCATGTAGTTTACAAAAACTGCTTAAAGCTAGTGAAAATGTAGAGGATTTTTTAAGCAATGCATGACCATCAAAACTGTCACAGCTAACAAAGGTAACAATCTGCAGAGACTGAATATGGGTACCACTTTCATACTAATAATTTCTTCATTAGCTATTGGTATTTATCCACACAAATCACTTGTAGCTCATCTTTAATATTCTGAATGCAGTAGTGTGCTTAATAAAAATAATCATAAAAAGACTTCAATTTTATGAACATATACTTTAGTCCATTCAAGTTACATTATATAGGGAAACCCCCAAGAATTTACATGTGGTCAATTTTGTAATAGGACTCAGCTGGCCACAAACCTGGAACAGTATTGGCCTTGGTTCAAGAAGATATGTGCTTGAATTTAACCAGGGAAAATTTGACTCATACAGTAAAGGTTTGGTTTGGGGTAGGTCCATTTGGCTCGCTCACTCCCAGAATTACTTTTTCACATTAAAGCAGTCAGTAGTATATTCTCAATGCCATAAATCACTGGTGTTAGGTATCACTATACTATGGCAACTTTGCTGGAACAGTTGGGCTTTGCTTTCGGTGGCTTCTGTATTGACCGTAGCAAACTCTGCATCTGCGGTAAATTTCCCTGACTGCTCTCAAGCCTGGCGTTGGATTACAAGAGGTAAAATATTAGACTAATACACATCTACAGCTAAGTAAAGTGAACGCTTTGCTGAATAAATGTTAGATCTGGCCATAATGGAATAGTTTTTATTTATTAGTACTCTCAGCCTAGCAAAAAAGTGTCATGGAAATTTATCAGCCCAGGCAGAAATATCTACTCACCCACACTTTACCATGATGATTGATGATAATGAAAAAAACAAATTATATTTTACTCTCATGTCAAAAAATGAAGAAAAAAATAAAGAAGAAAACACCACCTCAAGTGAGTAAAATCTTCTCAGACTGGTTTGAAGCTATGGACTGTTTGCCTGAAAGGTGTTAGCAGCCAGAAAAAAAACCCCAATGCATCCTCTCTGTCCCCCTATGAAGTCACTAGATGCCACCTTTAGATTTATTTCAATTGTTCAGCATTTACATCTCCATCATTCAAATGGGTAAAACATCTGAATGTTGATTTTCTTTTTTAATATTTTTTTTTTTTTTAGAGTTTGGAGTAAATTGGTCATGAGCATGTTTTTCATTCTCATGCAATCCCCAGGCACCCTGGGGGGACACAGCAGGAGAAGCCAGGCAGTCCCACCCAAAGGCTGCTCCCCGGGTTTCTCAGGGAGCACGGGGCTCATTCCAGGCTCCTGGCAAATGCCATGTTGTAGCTGCCTGGTTCCAAGCTAGTGAGAATAAGCAGGCACAAGCGCTCGGCGATGGCGCAGAACCAGCGAGGAGCAGCGGGGCTGTCAGCAGCTGTGTGAAATCAGCAAAAGTCAAATCAATCTGCAGCGACACAATGTTTTCCCCGGAGCCCTGACTTACATATTATTTTTATAAGAGGCTTTTCCAAAATTGTAGAATTAAGTACAGCCAGAGATTTGTAAAATAATTAGAAGCTCTACAGTCCCTCTCTTACCCTAACAATATAAGCCAGCACCACATCTTAAGATACTCAAGAGTTCAATGTGAAACAATTCATGAAATGGATGCCATTTACGCGTGTTACCAGATTACAAACTGAAATCTTGAAAATATCACATTTTACTGATGAAGCTGTTGTGCTGCCTCTGGTAGGAAGAGGGATGTCTGGTATTTTTGGAAACAAGTGAATGCTTTTTCTCCCATTCTCTATACTGATAATGCAGCACTAAAATGGAACTTTTTATTTGAATATTGAAGAACTGTACCGTGATTCAACTTCCAACTGTAAAACAATTACTGAGATCATTTGCTTTTACTGCCCTTCTCAAACACCAGCATTTTCTTTACTGAAAAATACCTTAACTTGAGTTACCGGGCTGGTCCCTCTCTTCTCATTTTTCATCCCAGTGGGTGAAAGTGCCCCTGTCGTATTTGGTGGCTGTGGAGTAGATGGCATTTTGGCTCCAGGAGAAACTTGCATGCTTGCCAGCTGAGCTGCATACAGTTGCTGGAAGACAAGAAGATATACATATATTCCTGCAATATTCCTACAGAAAGAAGTTGTAAATGTACTTTTTTTTTTTTTTTCCTCCACTGGTGTTTCTTCTCTTAAAGGATCTTTTTCAGCTCTTGTTTGTGGATTTCCTTTCTGCTATTTTCAAAAAGAGAAAAAACAGTCTGGAAAACTCCCAAACACCAACATCTTTTTTCTCTATTTGACTTTTGCTGATTTTTCTTTTTTCTTCATTTTTTTTTTCCTTCTTACTAACAATGGTCATGGTGTTGAGTAAAAAATTGCACTGTGCCTGAATATTAAAAAAAAAAATTGGTAAAATTATAAGGCTATTTATGAAAAGGAGGTATTAGCCCCTGTCAGAAACAATAATAATCCAAGTCTTTCTGTTCTTAGTAAGAAATTAACCACTAACTCCAGAAACTTTACTGGGAGCTGGCACAAGAACAGTTTCCTGCCAAAAGTCAAAGTTAAAATAGCCAACAAGGTATGTCTCCATCTCTCAGTACAGTGACATATCTTCTATAAATGCTAATAATGAATCTAGGCCTTAAAAGTTCCTGTAAATGGTGATGAAAGTACAAAAAATCTCTAGTGGAGCTTTTCAAAAAGTTTAACTGAAACATAGACTTTTATATTAAAATAAATAATCCCAACCAATAAAAAGTGTTTACTGAACAAAACCAATTTGGTCCAAATTCTTTCCAGTGACCAAACTAAAACCCTCACCTTGAATTAGTGTCATAAATAATTCCTCTGCCATGAACAGAGAAGATCCTAATCCCTCTTCTACACAGAGATCTACATAAACTTTGCCTTATTAGTGAGAAAAAAGCCAGGTGGTTTGTGTGTAATTTCCGACATTACTATCATTCAGATGGACAAATAAAAAAAATTACAGTAATCAAAAGCAGACCTTTCAGCACATGTAATTAAATGAAAGCTTAATAAAGAATAATTTGCTGGAGCCAGATGTGCTTATGTCATAATTGTTGCTTTCTTTGGAACAATTTTTCTAATATAACAAGCCTCCACAGAAATGAAAGTTACACAATACTGAAAGTTCAGTGACTCGGTGGCGAGACAACAGCGGGAAGGAGGGGCACAGTCACAGCTCAGGGTGACAAATGAAAACTTTTGTTTGTTTGTTTGTTTGTTTCCACCCCTTTTCAGTACCACACAGGAACTGCAGAAGGATCACAGATTAATGTTTTTAAATTAGTGGTGTTTAAATGTTTTGGCTAAGGTATCAGTTTTTTCCCTATGCTAGAAGGAAAAAAATTCCCAACTATTGATGATGTCCTGGAGAATGAAAACGAAGCCTTTAATACAACAGTAGGTGGTTTTTTTCCCCCCTACCAATGTAATCTTATCCCTTTTAGAATATTCTTGAGGTCAGGCTTTGCTTTCTTAATAACATGATCTGCTTAGATGAGAGTAAAAAGCACATTTTACAAATTTTTAAAACCCTGCACATTCTCAGCTCAGGAATAATCAGGTACTGCACTACGAAAGAGATAAACTTGAATGCAACTTAATGACAAAAGCCAACAATTATAAAGACTTTCTCAGTATTCTGTGGTTTGTCTATAAATACTTTTTTTTAAACCAAATTAATTTCTTCAACTATCTGAAGAAGATTGTTTATACTTCACTAAAAGAAGACTAAAACTTCTGTACTTACTGTACTGTGTGTTGCCCCTTCAAGAGTGTGAAAGGAATTCTGTGTAAAACTAAACTCAGATTTATCAACTAAAGTTCAAAAGAATTTCCTTCTCAGGTAAGCCATCAGTGCACAAAAATGTGGGGTATAAGTTATTCTGTCTACAGTATTCTATTTTTCATAGAAGATAAAATTTGATTGTCAATTGTGGCAACCAAAATAGTGTGGTGGGTTGAACTAGACTGGCTGCCAGCTGCCCAGCCAGCCACTCTCTTCATCCCCCCTTTCAGCAGAATGGGGGAGAAAATAAGACAGAAAAGCTCATGGGTCAAGATAAAGACAGGGAGATATCTCACCTGTTACCATCACAGGCAAAAAAAAAAAGAAAAAATACCCACAAAAAAACCACAAAAAAAAACAAACAAAAAAACTTGGCTTATTTATTCTAATTTACAATGGAGTTGCCTGGCAAGAAACAGAGATAAATACTAAGGACCTGACCCTGCCATTTCCCCTTCAAAATTTCTTTAAGAGATATTTCAAGATCAATGCAAAGATAGAGACACCAGTCAGAGCAGGACTTTCTGGTCACCTGAGTCCCACTAGGACCAGCCACAGAAACACCCCCAGCATGCTGGGGATTAACATCAAGAACAGTGGGCTGTTCTAGTGACTATCTAGGAAACCGTTTGATTTTGGAAATGCAGACAGGAAAAGGAGAATGAAATTAGAATTTTTCACCACTCCCCTCCCAGGGTGTTGAGAACTGTATTGGCTGTACTGCAAATCCTGTCAGCGAGAAATGTTTCTAAGAGAAGACAGAATAAAAGAAATTTTTCCATTTATATATCTGTATGTATATATAAATCATGACTGGATTATTCTGAGGTCTTAGTACTGGCTTTAGCTAGGCATTTCTATAAATTTATTTTAAAACATAAAAGCAAATATATAAATAAGTAACAGTAATTGGCTTTCTGCTTTGCTTAAAACAAAGCTGTTCTACAAGCAAGTACAAAAACTGCAAGAATTCACACCAGCACCAGCAACATTGCTGTGTGGACTGGAAAACTATGAGTTTTAAATACCAGTTTGTATGGGGAGCTAGCCAGTGTGGAAAAACATGTGCATGTCACCATTGCAGGAAAAAAAAAGAGGATATTTTTGCAAATACCACTGCTGTGGCTCAAAATTGCAATTCGGGACCTCACATTGAGATGGTCAGATTGTGAAGCTTTTATTTGCAAGATTGAGGAGAGGAATAAAACCCAAACATTGAACAAATGTTGACTGTCGGCTTTTAATGCTCAAGAGCAAAAGTTCCAAAGGAAATTTTTCAACTGAAATTCTTACCTACGAACTATTTCACAAGTAAAAAAAATTAAAATACCTTAAACACTGAAACATATCTTATTTTTGATCTATGCCGATCACATAAAGAGAAGAGCATTTTATAATCCATATGCTAACCGCTTACTCAGGAGGCTCTTGATTACAAATTAGATATTCAAAAAGTATATCAAAAAAGAAAATCAAAAAGTATTCATGATTGTTTTAAGAAGTCTTAAAAATGTATAGGCTAAGTTTTATTTTTTTTCTCAGAGGTCATGATGTTAGATTCTTACAATCCAGTTCCCAGCATCTAAATAAAAGTAATGCTCATTTTGTGTTCCTCAGTGCTCCTGAAATAGTTAACAATTTTCAAGCCCAGTTTACTTAAGGTATACAAACAAGGATGCAGCTTTCAGAACCAGGCTTCTTCTAAAGTCAGATTTGACACCTAAGGGTGGGATTTCAAAATGCCACAAGTCTCAGGGCAACGGCAAGTGAAGTGTCACATTCAAGCACCAAGAACTTACAGGCTCATGGATTTAAGCACTTGCTACTAAAACTCTATTCCAGCTGTAATCAACTAAAAATCCAAGGGGAATCTATGAAATCTGGAGGTCACTATGAGTCCGAATGATGTTCATCTACTGAAAAAAAATTTCAACAAGTAGGAGAGTGCTGTACCAGCATGCTTACAGAACAGCACAAGCACATACTGATTTTTTTACCTGGAAATGGCAGAGTTCACACCAAGCCTTTGTTAGAGCTTAGAGCTATAAGAAGTCAAGTAGAATTAAATAACAAAAAAAAAGTAATAGTTCTGTTGTGATGGTGTTGGTGTTTTCTGCTTCGGAAAGTGTCTACAGAATCTGATAAATTATTTTGATTTCACTTTCCTTATAAAAACTATCACCCACCATCTAGAATTTATCTAAAAAGCTATGGACAAATAATAGACCATCTTGACTGATTCAAATGGTAAAACCTTTTCTTAGATGGTAAAACCATTTAAGTTCAGAATGTCTTTGTGAGATATTTTCATCACACAGAAGGGTAATTGCCTTCACTGCCAGTATTCATTCATTCCTTGCCAGAAGACAAAGGCCTTAGGCTCACACATTGCTCTCAAAATTTTCAACATTTTTTCATCTAGTTTTTTCAGCTAGCTTTCAATAATCAAAATGCTTTCATTAACTCAAGCCCCTTTCCCTATGACTTTTCTTTTGCACATAGATCTGAGACATTCCTGGACACATTCTCTGCTGAATGACATTGAGCATGGCAAATAAGAACAGAGCAAAGCTTTCCATGCATCAGATGTTTTCTCTTGTTTTGCAGCAGGAATATCCACACTTATCTCTTAGGCTGCATCACCTCTGTCTAAAAGGATAAATAAGAGTGAAGAATTTTGAGAATTAAATGTTTCAGAAGTGGCACACGGTGAGGAAAACAGAATGGAGCCCAGAATCATAGAATCACTAAAGTTGAAACAACCTTTAAGATTATCAGGTCCAACCACTAGCCTTGCCCTGCCATGTTCACCCACTAAACCATGTCCCCAAAGTGCCACATCCACATCACAACCCTTTCACCAGGGACTTGTCAAGGACAGGCCCCAGGGAATAATTAGTTTTGAGAAGATACTTCAATAGAGTAAGTGATCAGCTGCTGCACAGAAAAGAGGAGCTTTAGAGGTACAGTCTTGGGGAGGAAAAGGAGAGACCAGTTGCACTCATATACAGGAACAGAAAGGCAAGGGCTAGAGACATTCCAACTGACTCTGTGGTGAGGGAGCATTTGGTCACAGCTGTGGGGATATAATTCAGATGTTATTTTTGCAGCAGAATTCTGAAGAAACTGTAAGAGAGCCGTGTGTGAAACATGAAGATAAGAAAAAGAGCGGTTACAATACTCAGTGCAGCAGATAATCAAAGTGTGGGTGATGAGGGCTGGCCCAGCACAATTAAATACAATGGGCCTACTTGGAAGATGCACCACAAAGAATTTCAGTAGAAGGTGGCTGACTTGTAGAAAGAATCTGTTCTAGAAACTTTTACTCTTTTATTTTCTTTTTTCAGGAAAAATGCTAAATTGTATGAACCCTGATTAATTCTGAAGTCTTCCATTACTAAAAATGGAAGCCCTATGTTACATCTTCAACAAATACATTTGCTACAGTAAATGAAACTGAACAATAAAGCTACTGAGAATCAAGTGAGAATTCTTATTTGTCAGCATTTTAAATGAATTGTGCAAAGCTGAAATATCTTATTTATAGAGATGAAAGTTCAGCTATTTAGACAATGAGTAATTTGGTTTCTAAAGATGAAAAACTCTAAGGAGTGACTGCAAGTGCTGTTGAAATCCTGCACTACAAGAGGTAATGCAGTTATTTTTTCCATAGTATATTTAGTAAGTAGTGTTGCAAAGCTATGATACCAGCATTTTCCTTCCGAGTACATAACATGCAATAATAATACTTAGAACTATCTGATGACAAAGGGCTTTTAGAAGTTCACCAGAACCAGCAGCATCTTTACTACTTCCAGCTTACATTTCTGAAAGGAAGCTGGCGTAAAGAAAGAAATCTCACCTTCAGCAGGACTGCTTGTTTTTAATTATTGGTGTAGTGGTGTTTGAAAAAAAATTAATGTCAAACAGATTAAAAGAAGGAGAGTTTCAGTTTGAAAAAGTTTTTCTTTTGTTGGGAGGAAGAACAGATTAGCATCCACACCCATGTTTTGGGTGTCACAGATAATAACTATGGAAATAAAGTTTAAGTGCTGACCTGAGCCCAGTGTCACTGGTATAATCCTCAGCAGTTCGGGAAAGGCAACCTTTCTTGAAAGCAGTGTAGAAGCATGAATATCCTAGTACAAATTTTCAGACACATCTTAATCTAAGTGCAAGAACCACTCCTAAAGTAATGCTAATTGTACTCATTCTTTCCCATTTTTGTATATAAATATCATTTTTTGTATTTGCGTGTATTTTGCACCAAATATGTTGTGACTAACCCTGCAGTTAAGTGCTCTACTATAGCACCAAGATAAGAAATCAGATTATGTGTGTGTATATATATATAAAAAGAAGACAAAAATCCCCACCATGCGAAAGGATTGCTTTAAGATTCATCCTACGTAGGTGCTCAGAATCAAAGGCATTCAGAACCCAACAGAAAACAACATCCAAAATCACAGGACAGCCTAAGCAACCCATCAGCAGCTTAACCATGTGAGAAACCCAGGGGCAACTCGAAGGCATCTACGGCCTCTGGAGTCTGCCAAGGAGCCAGATGCCATCACCAGAAAATACCTTCCAAGGCTCAGCATCCCAGCAGAGCTCTCCACACAAAGGGAGGAGAGGAAGAGGAGGAAAGGCGAACATAAAATTGTAAAGGAATTGTACATGTACATGAAAGCAACACCTAGCTGAATTTAAAAACCTAAAACTTGAGCAAATCAAAGCTTTTGCTTCAAGACTGAATATTTTATGCCAAAAGTGTCTGTTTCCTTTTGTTTCTGTTACCTGTTAAAACAGTGTGTTTTCATAATTTATGATGATGAAATTTAGATGTCTCTGAAACATTTACTCAGTTTTTCTAAGAAAAATGTTAACAAAGCAAAATAAAGGTGACTTTTACAGACATTTTAGGACTGTGGGCCAGACTCTCATTTTCATGTGTGCCACCACACAAATAATAAATATCTTAGTATTTAAGGACCAACAATATGCAACATCTTAACTCAGAATTTTATGCTGAATAACTGAGATTTACTTGGCTCTTCATGGGTATATCTGAAAGGGTGTTGATCAAGCACAGCTACATGAAATTTGAATAAAAATTAGGGAAAAAGCATCTAATTTAGAAACATAAATAAAAAGCAACAATTATTGAAAATACTTCTGTTTCTCTGCAGAATCCAAGTGTCATAAAGACGTGTATAGTTTCCTTGTAGCAGCACCATTTTTTCTTTCCCTGTTTTCTCATGTCTAATGTATCCATCTTGGACATAATGTTCTGATTTTAAACCCCCATAGGTCACTCTCCTACAGAGTTTGCTCAGCATTGGAGAGTGGGAATATTCTCTAATCTTCCCCTAATACCTCTGCAAAAAAGCATTGAGGTGCAACACAAACAGGCAGCTAATGAATTATCATAACTAATGTCATAATAACAAAGATTGTTGCTGTGATTATTTATGTGCTTGCTGACTAATGTGCTCTCCGATTTATTAAAACCCAATATGTGCAAACAAACTAACTATATCTGTGAAAATACAAATAATACATTTTGTAGTCACAGGTGAAGTTAGAGGCTTTCAGCTTTCCCTTTACATTCATCTGTGTATTGAAAAGCACTCTTTCTTAACTAAATAATGCTTTTACCAGTTATTCATATTCATTCACTTCAGGGCTTTTGGCTAATTTGTTGTTTTGTTTTTTTTGGTTTTTTTTTTAACTATTAACACCAGTAATTTCAGTGTCTGTCAGTTGCTATTGTATGTTATATCAAGGAAAATTTTTTATGTGGCCCGAAATTCCCCTCAGTTCCTGTCTCCTTAGGAGAGACACATGCCTGTATTTCTTCACTCTCCAGCAGCAAAGAAACATTTACCTAATTTCACCACTGAGTGTCTGCCGGTCCCAACTCCTTTCACTGACCACAAATTCTTTGTACTGGTTCAGAAAAAGAAAAATCACTCTCATCTCTTCTGCTGCCCTGCTGTGCCTAATGGCCAGCCCAAACCGAAAATAAAAGAATCTCTCCACATTTCAGATACTGCAGCATGTATTGTTGTGGTGCTGCAAAATAACAGCTTTATTTTGTTAAAAGGGCCTAACTTTAAGTGGACCATGGAATATTTATGGCTCTCAGTAGTCCTTTGAAAGAGTTATCTTATGTTTTTATGCCGATCATGGGTCAGAGGTTCAAATCAGCACTTCTTTCTGTCACTCCTTATATGTTTTACTATAATTTACAGCTCAGCAAGAGGACTCATAAAACAAAAGTGTCTATTTTACTTCAGCAACTAATTCTAGCTAATCAAAGCTTTCCAGCAAAACAACCCAGCATGAAACTCTGCGTGGAAAATATGCAGAGAACAAAGCGTTTTGTCAAATAACACATCTCATGATGTAAACACATATGTCTCTTATAGGAAATTTTATCGCTTCCACATTATCGGCGCACAAAAGGAGCATTCTTGTTGCAGACCTGGTGCGACTGTGGAGCCATCGTCATTGGAAACAAGAGCCTGATTAGGTTCCCACACAGATATGAATAGATTTTCTTTTTTTAGTGTAATGCTGCCTTTCTTATTTCTTAAACAGACTAGTAATTGTGGCTGTAAAAACAGTGGATTGTGTTTGGACGGCATTTGTTTCTCCATATTTTTTTTAGCTACCCAGTGACACCAATTATCCCATATGGTTGTCCTCTTCTGGAAAGTCTGAGTTAATCCACAGCTGTGAAGATGAAGACGCACCCAGCAGGCTCTAAATCTGGTGGGTCTCTTGTCTGTTAATAAAGTCCACAGTCTGCTGGACAGATGTTAAGAGGATCTGTATAAGTCAGTGACAAAGACCCAGACTTCATCTGAGGAAAATAATTAGCCAAAACATATCTATTCTTCATAGTTTTTAATTTCTTGCTTCATCTTTTGGAGAAGAAAATTTGCCTTACTTCATTGAGGAGTCCCACAGGACATAAAATAGGTCCTGCTCAAAATATGAATGGACTAACAAACCACATTGGCATGTCATCTGAAGAAATGATTCATCTTTTTGTCTATGCATGTTCCTGCACTACTATTTTAAGTTTGGGTTCACTCATCATAATATGGGGGAAGCCTGTATAGGTATTGTCAGGCATAAAATATCTGCTTAAATGTATAATGTGAGAGGAAATGTAAACTGGAGATGAAATTAACATTTTACTAGGTTTTTGTTAAAAGTTATTAATATTGTCTTTTCTAAAATAAAGCGATAACAGATAATAATTTTCATCTCCAACAGTCATGCTGATCTGCTGGGGGGGATACAAACAAACTAACTAAACAAAATCCCAAAAAACCCCAAAAAAACAACGAAAAAATCCTTATAAAATCACAACACCAAAACAACCCACCCAAACAAAAAAGCCACCCCAAAACACAAGGAGAGAACGTGGAATGAGAAGACACCTGCAGCAAGATCCATGCTTAGAGCCTTACTCACTTCTTCCTATCCCCACCTTTTTCTCACCATGGCCTGACAGCACAGACATTCAACCCAAAGTCTCTCTCAGTTACAGTCATGTAAATTTGGAGAAATGCTACAGACTTAAAATACATGCACCAGTGCAATAAAGAACTAACTTGCCTTCAGGCATGTGTGCATTAGGGTGCTCTTAAGATCACTTCTGTTTCGTTTGCAAACTGTATTTCTTGTTCTTTTGACCTCCTCCTGCTTTGACACAATGAATTAGAAATGGCCATCGAAAGAGCTCTCTCTGCTTTGCTGCCTGAACGCAGGATCTCTCATGCAGCATCCTCCCTGAGCTCGTGCCCCTCGGAAATCAAACGGCTTTGATTTCATTGAATTATGACAATTAAATACAATCTCTCAGCAACTGCCTGTTCACCACCTATTTACTGTAAAGCTGTGGGCAAAGCCAAGAAAGAATGCTTAGAGCCCATATAAATTATCAATCACTGCAAGTGGCTGAGACAATGTACATAATTAGGCACCTGGCAGTTGTCTCTGTAATACTTGTGTTTGTTTCCCCTTAGGAAGTAATGCTGATGGTTTATTAGTTTTGCAGCGCCTTGACAAGTTTTCAAGATAAAATGTCACCCCACCAATCTATGAAGCTGCTGGGAATTTTTCACGAGACAGTATGAAAATTGTGAAAGTTCACTTTCTGAAAAAAAAATAAATTCAAAAATATAACATGAAATGTTTACAGAACTAAAATTCAGACAGTACATTAGGTATTTTATATCACCATAGAATACATGTAACATTTTGTCTATTGAAAGAAATTGACTACTCGTCTCACAATGTCAGAGACTGTGACATTTAAATCAGACTCTGAATTCTTTCCAGTGTCACTGATTCAAAAATCTAACCCTGTAAAATAAAGGTACTGATCCTAAGTTCCCTAGAGGGAAAACTAAAGTTCTGCCATATCAGAAAAGAACAAAAGATTGGCCTAAAGCTCACAGAGGAAACAGAGTAACAGCTACCAAAACACACAAATAAACAAAACAAAGCAAAATTTAAAATCATATATACAGAATTGAAGTCCTTCTCTGTTGATATGGAGCTCTTACTTTCTGAAGAACAATTCCCTTGCTAAGCCACTGCCTGGAAGGAGAGGCAGAAATCCTCACTGACTTGGCGGCCGTGTCACACCTCATTTCACTCTTTTTATTTTTTTTTTCCCCTTTCCAAACAGACTGAGTGTTGGTCTTCTGAGAATATGATGCTAAGCCACTTTTCCTGTAGAGTTTTTAAACTGGGCCTCTGAGAAAGGGTTTGATACAATTCAATGACTGGAGTAATACCTTTGTCCATCTGAGCATTAAATGGCCCATTGAAATACAGCTTAGTTAGAAAGAATTTCAGTAAATGGTGCTTTCTAATTTTTTCATCATTATTATTATTATTATTCTTTCTTTCCCAACAGATTACAGCCTGGATCTGAAAATGCAGTTCAATCACTTTTGGTTGCCTCTTAGGTCAGGCCCTTTGCCAGTGTTAATTAAATATAACCCCTTCAAAATACAGGAGGTTAAATGAGAGCAACAAACTGGTCTTCTTCAAATATTACCCCATGCTCTCTAAAAAGCTGTATTCTGTTTGGGATGGCCCTTGCTTAAATACATTAGTCTTAACAATAAAAAATTTACTGGGAGCAGGGAGGGGGAAATCCATGCTAAACACTATTTTATCCAACAGCCAGTAATCACCAAACATTAAACACCTATTTCCATGCAATAGACTATGTCTATTGTGTTTAAATAGCACACATTATAAAGGAAAGTGCAGCAGCAGACAATTTAGGCTCTAGCAGAACATACAGCAGAATTTTCGACTTGATAAAGTGAAACTATAAAGAGTCAATGCATAAGTCAGACAGCTTCCATACCTAATATTCTTCCCTGCAGCTATTAGGAGTTCACATTTTTGTCTCTAGTAGGCATGCACATTAGTTTACCTACAATTTCATGTATTCAGTCACATTTTGTTGTCTGTTCCCTACAATTTGACTAGAGCATGAAATTGGAAAGTAGCTGAAATTGTCGCTTTTTCATCTTAGTGATTTTAAATTAAAAAGGGAGGGTTTTGTTCAAGCTATTTGTTTGCTGCTTTGTAAAAAAGTTTCCTAAAGTATTCATAATAATTTTATTATCAGCTGAAAGCAAGCTTTTTAACACATGGCAATTAGTCTTGTCTTTTTGAACATGACTTTACCATAAATACTCCTCCTTGACTATCCCTTTGTCCCAAAATTCCTTAGAAGAACGCAACCAAGCGATAATTCAGCATTATTGCTGCTCCAGTGCACTAATCGCTTGAAGCGCAGCGAGGACCCTATGTTTACTGCCACAAGGCTCCTCCAGCCTCCCGGCCCAAGGCAGGCTTCCCAGCCCAGCAGCATCCAGATGTCAAGAGGAATATCCAGGTCCTGATGCAGCATGCTGCTCCACTCCAGTATGGCCCGAACATCTGTTTCATCTGCTGGCGGAAAACCTGCCGGATACTCGGGGGCGGCGGCGCAAAGTAGGGGAGTGAGGGAGGCCGGGAGTGAAATGCTGCCCAGCTCGCTCTACATACCCCTAAAAAACTCTGTATCAGGCAGATATCAGGAAGGACAATGTGATAATTGAAAAAATATAAATAAAAGAGCTGCTTTATACACAGCATATGCTTAGCATTTTTCCCCCTAGAGGGGCAGCAGCCCATAACACTTTAGTGTCTCCTTACTAACTTCACTCTGGTTCAGTTCTTAACAATGTAAGAAAAGGACAAAAATAAGGAAGAGCACAGAGGCACGTAACACAAAGCGGTTGTTGTGGTTATAGCAACTGCTCTTTATAAAAAAGAAAAAAAAAAAACCCAGCCAAAAACGCAACTTAAAAATGAGACAAACTTAGGCATCTCCTACATATTTATAATTTCCTATAGATAGTAACTCAGGGGCTCAAAAACAATAAGCATCTTTTGTCTAAAAGAAAGGAGTATGTAAACATTGACATTTTATCTTGAGGCATGACAAAAACAGCAAACATTTTAGTTGATCTAGATTAAGTTCTGACAAGGAATAAAGGAGTGCTAACTGTTCTCATCTCTTCCACTTTGTGTATCTATTCTCTTGTATTTTCACTAGCGACAATAATGGAATAGTTGCCTGCTCCCATGCAAATTCTTTGAGTTGTTTATGAAAGCAAGATCAAAGCCCAAACTGAGAGTGCCTTTTTTTTTTTCCCTGCTTTATTTTTTCTCTAGAGGAGGACCTAATGAGAGGCTGTTAAACCAGGAGTCTTGTGCTCACAGTGAAACCTCTCAGCTCTCCCTTTCCCTGGCCAGCCTGAGGACACAGCTCACCTCAGGAGCACAGAGGGTGGGAGGCAGTGAGTACTGCTGTGTCCCACCTCAGCATGGGGTGAGCACCTGGACCCAGGAAGGAGGAATCATCCCTCAGATCATCCATTTAAACACACCCACCCTCTGTGCACCTGAACAAGCCACCATCTTCCCTGTGTTCCTCCTGAAATGGACCCACTGCTGCTGCAATACCATAGCATTTGAATCCAAATACAACCATCAGGTGTTCCTAATAAAGATAAATACGGGCATTAATAAAACCACTGTACTAATAAAATATTACAAATATCAAGAAAAAATAGTTCATTAAATATCTATAGCCATTTCCTCTGCTGAAGGATAGGAGAAACATCAGTACAACCTTTCCCTTAAGCACAAAGATTTGCATTCCTTCATTAAATGCTGTCAGATGACTGATAGGCTACTTTTTGATCACAAGTCTCCTGCTATTTACCATGCACAGGAAAAACACAATAGCCTTATCTGTGTTGTTCTACCAGATTCTACTACACATCTTGAAAATTTGCAAAAAAATCTTCAACATTTTTTATTATTTTAGAAAATAACAGTGAGATGATCTGCTTAGATACCTATGGTAGAAAGCCAGTCACAGCAAAGGACAACTGCATTTGCTTGAAAAAGTAATTTCAAGTTTCCAGCAGATTACGCTTTTCAAGAAAAAATGTGAAGTGTGAAAGATAAATCTGTATGTGATTTTTCTATGTTTGTTACTATTATAATTTGCTATTGGCATTTTTGTAGCATAAATTCTTCCTTACAAAAATTGAAGACGGCACTAAAGGTAACAGACTAATGAGCTCACCTAGGAAAGCAAGCAAGGACCAGGCAGCATGGCTCTAAACATGCCTGCAAACAAAGGCTCTGGTGTTTTAAACTCCTCTTATATCCAAAGAACAAGCAGTACTTACTTAAAGTAAAATATAACCAGATCTATCAGAAAAATATGAAGATATAACCACGTAGATGTTACGCCAGTGCACAGGTTTTTTCGTTCACTTTATGCTACCCTAGAATTACCTTCTCTGGTGACACTGTAAATCAGGTTATTCATAAAATGAATTTAAAATGTTTTCTGGTTTTCTTTCAGAAGCTCTTCCTTAAAAATTTGGGTTTTATACCTTACTGCTAATATAAAGTATTTTTAACAATAAATGTGAGAGGTCTATATAAAAAGCAGCTACCTCACAAATTCAGATAGTTTCAGGCACTTTACCAATAGAAATGTCTTCTACACTGAAGCTAGAGTAAAAAGAAGGAGGACCCCCATGATAAGGGGAGAAAAATTATATGATTGAAAAGCAATTAATTACAGTAAGTTTGCTGAAGGGATGATAGCTATCAAAGCTTATCAAATTTTGCGTTTCAGAATTTCTGATATTTCTTTCAAAATACGTTAATGCATAGATGGGCTTTGTGAGAAAAGTCAGGAGTTTCATTCAGTCTCATGTCAGCAGGATTACAAGCAATTATGAGTAACTGCTTGTTGAGCTGTGTGAAATGAGTTGGTGAATGAGTTTCCTAGTGAGCACATGTCCATGTCACTGGTACGACTGCCAGTAATGCAGACAATCTTAGCTGAAGGGGTCTAAAAACATCATTATTCTCCTAATGCTATAGGAGATGCTTGGCAAATGCTGCTTCTAGTGTACACATTCTAGGTTTGGCACCCTGGTGGCACACAGTAAAACTGAGGCATAAGCAAGAAAAAAGGAAATCAGGACATGGGAAAAAAATTAAATAAGGGGCAATAAACCTTCTCTAGGCATATCTCATAAAATCTGGCATAGATTGGTGGGTTCATTCACTCTCTGACCATCCAGATGGAGAAATTGTCTAACATGGCCATTGCAGCATTTCCTTTGCAGGACTGTACAGACACAGAACAAGGATACTGTGCATTCCTTACCACTGCTAAGCACACTGAGAGGAAAAGCTCTACAATGAAATTCCTACGTGCTCCCATGACAGAATAACGAGACACCATCGCTAAATCCAACGGGTGCAAATCAGGAAAAAGGAAGAATCCCATTTAAACTGCCTCTCTCAATTCCCACATCTGAATCCCCATCTAGTGAGAAGAGGCCGAGGCAACTCTGCATTTAAGAGCTGAATGTTTGAAAGTGCTGCTTGGGATTTGAAACCGCAATGTTTTCTTACTTTCATAAGAGAGACAGCTCATGTGGTAGCTCGCAGCCATTCTGCAATTTTCACTAGCAAAAATGGACAGAAGATGGGGATATAATAAATATACACTGGCTCTACTGATCAGGAGAAGCTTTATCAGTCAGCTGGGGCACATCTGGGGAAAAAAGTCACTCAGGTGCATCTCTAGCATCCCATTCAATTAACATACCATTAAAAATGGTCTGTCCCTGTTCAGCCTGCTGCGTTACCTGATAAGTCAACATAGTTAAAATGTATATTTAAATGCAGAAAACAGTGAAATGTTTTCTTTGTGAAGCAGAAAACAAGCCCCGCTTACAGGTATTTTAAAGCATTAGAAATAATTGTGCTTTACAGGTTCCCTAGCAGATCGCTCACACTGATCTTTTACCATATATTTTGAACTTTCATGCACCTCCAAGGAAAATTAAATAATTTCCTTATAGGAAGTACACACAAAATTATGCAAAACATATTCAAATGGGCTTATAAAAATTACATCTAAGAAAAAAAAATCACATTTGCACCTCAAAACCAGGTAACTGGGAACTTACTATTATAAATTCATTGGAAGATGATGTATTTTACACCAGTAAATGTGAATTTGGCATAAGATTGCAGTGCTTTCTGAACTGCAGTGGGTGTGATGATATTTCAGCAGCAGTCCTGGGACTAGGTTAAATAGGTTATGAGGCCTGAACAACCCCCCCTAGGTGTTGAAGACAGCATCAGAAGAGAGAACCTGCACTGGATGAATTATCCTGGACAGTTCACAGAAGTGTTATTAAATAACACTATAAACTGGTTAAATCTGGTGACTTGTTCTCTGTCTAGAGCATAGTACAAATGATTCAACTGCATTGGAAGGACTTTGCCTCTTTGATTTCTCACTTCATTTCCAAAAATGCCAGTGGACCTGACAACACACTCTCACATCCCTACACCTGAAATACTTTTCCATTTGTTTTCATGCTTTGCTATAATTCATGCCCAAAACCAAAATACGAGCCCTATTATGTGTACTTCACTAGTTTTTGTGAAAGATTGTTTTAAGTCTCAAATAATTCCTTAATATTGAAATTTAAGCACGATGTGTTTTCTTCTTGTACGCCTGAAGACACTCCTCCCTCCTGTCTCTTTTTCAGGACTGACATGCAAACCTTCTGGTGTGCCTCCAGCCATATGCAGCCTTCCTGCTGAGTCTTAGGAATAGACAGATGAATCCAGTACTTTCTAGTCAGGACACTTTTCCAGTTCCTCAATCATATGGATTCTAAAAACATCACAGACCATACATGTTTTAGACAAGCAGGGTGCTGAAGGCCACACCGTTCCTTTCTCACCATCCACAAAGTCTCTTCAAGTTAGTGATAGCATTATCTGCACACTGCTTTGAGGAGTTTTATCTCATATGAATTTCCCTCTTTTTTTGAGCTGGGTCAGTGGGAAGGCATATGCTTTTCTAATCAATGATCCTCAGAAATGAAGCAGGTGATGATATCTTTCCAGTTCAGGTACCTTTAAGAGAATTTTTCTCCTTCCTTTGAGCACACATATGTGTGTTAGTTTACATCTAGAAGCTCTAATCTAAACCATCCTTGTTCTAACAACTTTTAGTTTGGATGAAAAGTGAGCTATTTTCTTGTTCTCTAGCAATTAGTCAGGATGGAATGATAACACTGGCATGTATTATTTTCCTTTGTGCATAGACCTAACTTAAAAGACATTTTTATCTTTAATCTGGTTCCTGCTTAGTTCCTAAACAACCAAACATGTTAACACCATGACAGGAAGAAACCCTTCATGTTTGTAATTTGTAGCCAAATTAAGCAGCTTGCTCTATGGTTATCAGAAGTATAATAAAATTCCAGAAACATATTCACTTGCAGCTAATTCCTGTAAGGCACACACAATATACATTTCTAGAAAGCTTGAAGGAATCCAACTGCCAGCTCAGAGTATGCCTCACAGTCAGCCTATTCCCCAAAGGGATGCCACAGTTTTAAAAGAGCTTTAAAAAACGTGCTCATCCCCTGATGGCACTCTGTAGTACTGGTGCCTCTGGTGCTCTGTCAGTAAATGCAGCAGTAACTTATTTGCTTCTTACTGGCTTCTGAGTGAATACATACCCCAGGGAGGCAGCTTTGCAAAGCACAATGATTTTAAAATAGAGCCTGGGCTTTCAGCGAGGGGCAGCCAGTGGTTAAGGCAGCAAGAAAGTCTTGTTGATGCTGGGGGCTCAGCCTCTCCCAGTCACTTGGGCTCCAGCTTCTGCCTTGATATAGACTGCAGAGATGCAGGAAAACTCCTGCCATCCAGGCTATAAGCATGAGATCCTTTTTAAACATACAAGTTTCCTATAAGTGAGTTCTTGTCTGTGCCACTTAGGATCTCAGTGGTAAACTCTCCCTGGAACAGCATATGGGCCTGGAAGGCAGCTGTGCTGCTTGGTGAGATCTAAGGGTGCAAAAGGTGGGAATGGTGCCAGGAGCCTGATCCCTAGCTGCCAGATTGGAAAGTCTTCCCTCTTGGGAGGGGAGAGAGGAGCAGGACAGGAGCCCTTCCCAAGGTGGAGGAGGGGCTGGGCATTTGAAGGGAGCAGAAAGAGCTGTGCCAGGTTGGGTGACAATCTGGTGGCCACCATCCTCCCTGCCATGGAATGGACCTGGCTTTGCCTAGAGCTGCTGCAGGCTAAAGGAACAGTCTCTTTCTTAAACATTGCTGTCAATTTTTTATTAAACAACATGACACTGTTCCAGTAAGCAAGGAGTGTAACAAAGAGATGCTGTTTAAGGCAGTTATTGGAGGTGCAGGGCATAAAATGGGTGAGAAAAGGCTCTTGAAGCTGCAATTCTGTTATACCAGGCTGATTAATCTAGCTCTGCTTGTTTGCCTGTCCATTTTTGCCAGATAGAAGAGAAGAGGGAGACTCCTTTTCCCTGTGATATTACTGGGGGAGATAGGAAAATCCTCCTGGGGAAAAATTTCATCATATATGATATTTTACTGCAAAAAGTCTCAATTTTGATGGGCTGTCCTTTCCCTTTGCCAGATAATCCAGGGCTAAAGATAAGAAGGAGTAGGAGAAGATGGAGTACTAAGAAATTCTGCAAAGAAAGGAGGTCATATGGTAAAATATTGACTCCATGACATCATTTTCCTTGATACTGCCACTGATATAATTCAACTTGATAACGCAGATATTACACACAGACACATAAACATTCAAGTAGGGAAAGGCGCAAGTATAACTATTTCATTGATTTTAATTAAATTTTCCTGAGTATTGCAAGGTTGGCATATTTTTAATTTTATTTCCATTAAAGGGCATGCTTGGTCTCTCAGAGCCTTAATAAAATCTTCTTTAGACCTCTCTCCTTTCTCTGCTACAACCTAAATTTCTACATAAGAAAAGGACCAAAACATGTAATTTACTACTTCCATATGCTGAAATTTGCACACACCATCCCCTTAATTTAGACCACTATTCACTGTATCATAATAAGGAACATTCTGTTAAAATATGTCTACCTAGAGCTCAGTAGTCTTTGAATGCTAGATAAAATCATTCTATAAGGCTAATGAAGACAGAAACTCTGCCTGTAACAATATTAAGTTTGTTTTCTCTAGTGATTCGAAGAAGTGAGCAATCTGTCAGTAATACATTGAGGGAAATTACTTGTCTTGTAGGAATTCCCGCTGACAGTCACTCACTCACAGTGCTGACCCAAACATCTACCCGCTGACAAACAAATTACAGTGTCTAACTTTGAAAAGGTAACTAGCTGCTTTTAATTTTTATTGGTCTCACCAAATATCTCTCATATTTGCCCAATCCCCATTCTTCGCTGTGTTAAAAAAAAAAAAGGATGGAAAAAAAAAAAAAGAAGAAAGAAAGAAAATGGAAAAACCCATGGTTTTTTGCATTTGAAAAAATCATTATTGCCTACATCCGAGAGTGTTATGTCAGATAAAACTGTTAAACTGTGTCTAACCAACATTAAGACTGGCAGCCCTGCCAGTGACTGACTGGGTGAGTGAACACATTACTGAGACAGCATTGTAGAAATTAATTTTCTTCAATAAAGTGATTTTTAAGGCTCATATATTTCACAATCTAAACATATGTCACTGTTTCATAAACAAAATAAATGGATTAAAATAATACATTACCAATATGCTGACACATGGAGATATTTTAATTAGAAATACTTAAGCTGCGTGATATTTAACTGCTATATTTGTTGAAGAGGAGCATGCATCATTTAGTAAGACATAAGGCAGGTACATCACTTTGCATATGTGGTACAGGAGTGGGATCAAATCACCTCCAGTGTGAGCTCTCTCTATCAGATCACATGAGCCCACTGAAAAATCGTGTTAAGGTTACAACATCCAGAGGAGACTCTGTAAGAGCAGCCGTCCACCAGAACAACTTCTTCATTGAAACAATAAATCACCCAGATTCTGGTTCCTGAGAATAATATTTCTTCGTAAAGGGCCACATTTAACAACTTAGCTATTTAAAGGCCGTATTTACATGACTGTCGCATTACATTGGCCTCTTTCCTGCACATTCTTCTTGACTTACTTTGAGGACTAGCACTAAAATAGCTGAGGAAAGCAAATGTCAACTATGCCCTGAAATTTATACGTGTGAGAGAATTGGAATAAGTAGAAATGTAATATATTGTTTACTGTACCAAGTGCCCTCTGTTCTCTAAAGGTCAAAAGCATTGCAACCTTGGAGTTACAGTTTCTGATTGTTCCCAGGGTTAAATACATTATCAAAATTAATGGTTCAAACCCCTCAACCTTCAGATATATGAGTATTCATGCCTCCATCTGCTGAACTGTTCAACTAAAAATAGCATTCTTTGGCCTTCCCTCTACTAATATTGTGCCCCTGAGGCAGGCTATGCAATGCTTCAGCAGTACACTGGATCTGCACCCAGCAGTACAAAAAAAAAGGTCATTTACTTTGTCTGCAACTAGAAGAGAGAATGGAGGAGCAGGATAAGATGGGAGAGCAGAAAAGAAATAGGCAAATATGTGTTTAGTTAAAATTTACTCTGTTTTTTTTTAACTGTATTATAAAAACTCCAGGTTTCAAGAACACAGCTGCACTATAGTTAAGATTTGCCAAGGTTCATTAGTGTTATAAGCGATAAATTCTGAAGGACAAATTACACAAATAGTTTGGAGAAAGAGTTATGAACGAAAGCTTTTTTGTTTTGCTTTTTTTTCCCTAGATCTCACTTTGTTTAGGAATAACTCCAGCTAGCATCATTGTAATGCTTCCATTTCTATCAACAGTTTATCAGTCGTGGTTGAGAGAGTTGCGACACTTCCTTATTTATCTCCTAGACAGCTTTGTAGAAATATGCAAGAACGAAGGCAGGGGGGGTTTCAAACACTAAAAGGCATATAGTAACATTTCTTGCTTGAAAGTAAGGACATACAGGTGCCACCTCTGCCACCACTGTGACTTCCCAGTAACTAGCTTACTGCTACCAGCAGCATAAAAGCTGCAAAAATCCACTTGGTGATCAAGCCCAGTCATTTAGCAAGATTGCTGGCCACACATCTCTAGGATCAGTTAATATCAGTGCAACCATCTGACAGCTTGGGAAAAAGTTCTGGGAAATAAGAAAGGGAGGAAACGCCAGAGAAGGTGTACATGAAGAGGAGCAAAAGTAAAATTATCAACAGGTTTTACAGCTCATACTGATAATTTAAAGCAAGAAGTTTTCATTAAACACAGGTATCAGAACTATTTCACACACCACTGTGGTAAGAAATCTGCAAACTATTCACTCTCAGTTGTTTGAGGCTGAGGGTGAAGAGAAATAGCTTGTTTTTTCTGATCAGACTATACCTAGAGAACTGTTCCCTCATCATCTAGATCTCCTCTCATGTCTAGAGTCTTAACAAGGCTTGGTCCTGCCACACATGTTATTTAATTTTTGACTGATTTGTTGAGGAACCTGGTGAGATGGGGCTGAGATGTCAATGAGAAGTATAGAACACAGAGTTTTAAGTCTTTTTGTCAACAATATTGTCAATGACGCCTTCGTGAGATCAGTATATAGGTAAAAAGATCAAATCAATCCAAAGCAGAGCAAGTCACCAATTCAGGAACCTGCACTGGCAAAAAAGTGTGGTGGTTACTATTTCACTTCAGGATACTGAAAGCTACAAGTGAATATTAATGGCATTTACCATGAGCTGATCAATGTGACCAAAAATCTGAAGAGAACATGGGTCATGCTGGTCTGTTGCTGAAGGAGAATGGGTTTCTTTCATCTTTTTTTTTTTTTTAAATGCATGACACATGAAAGTCAAACTAGTTACTTGAGCAACTGTTGTATATGATTTCAGTAAAATTTTTTAAACTCATGGACATACATAATCCGCTGGTGAACACAAATATAGAAATCAGAGAAAGTACATTTTGATAACAGTGTGCTAATGGCTTGAAAAAGACAAGCAAATCATTGATTAGCAATTGCCCACTGAAGAAACATCCTCTGTGAAATAATTGCCATCGTTACATGATGTACCTGGTAAAAAATGTTTCTCTATGCTACTAGATTCAGAGTTTGCATAGAAGTTGCCCTGACACAGAGGAAGATGAGCACACAAATTTGCTGCTACCTCCTACCTGGAGCATGATCAACCAAATAAAAGAAAACATATGTAGGAAAAAAAGGGGAGATTACAAGATTGAAGCTTGCAGAATTTCCTTAGCAGGATAGAGATTACAGAAAATAATTTTAGAATTAGTAAGAATGCCCTGGTAAAGTTGAAACGTTAGAGCTACTGCTAAACTGTTTTACTTGACATAGCTTTCCCTCCCCAGGTTCTCCAAACATGGATTTTACACACACACTCACATGTAGAAACAAAACCAAACCTGCAAATAAATTAGCTATTTCTCCCACTGACTGAAAGGAACAGAGATTAGTTTTGTGATCAGTATTTTTAAGCACTTGGGAAATACTCAGATACCATGGTCACAGCATTCATGTAAATAAATAAGTGGGTGGGGTGCATGGAAGAAAGGAAGCAGAACAGAGAAAGATGGGGGAAGGGAAGCAAAGATGGAAAAAGGAGCTGAAATGCTACACCCCTAACAGTCTTCATGACGCATCAGGTATAACAACAAATTCTCTCCAAAAAACACACCCAAATAAGTGCTCATTTAGGGAACACAGAGAATTGACACAAAGAGAAAAATAGTAGTAGGAGTAAATAAAATTTAGTTCAGGCACTTTAACAATCTGGTGAGCAGGTATCAGCTGAAGGTTAAGTGCTCTGTTACTTAAGCTCTTATAACCATGAAACATTAAAGGTTTTGAAATCCCATAGAGATGAAATTCAAACAAAATAAAAAGGGGGGGAAACAAACAAAAAAGTCTATTACAGCAAATGTATCTAAATGGAGATTCAGACCCCCAAGCCTGAATATTTCTGAATTTCCTAACACACATTTTAGCTGGTTGTTTTCTCTCTAATTGTTCTCGTCATATTTAACAACTCAGTCTATCATTTCTGCAAATTAATGAAAATGCATTATTGCTGCAGGTTCAGATCAAGTCTGCTGTGCAAATATGTGGGTCAAGTTACAAATGGATCATGTAAAAGAAGCAGGAATATCTGTGGTTTAGATCCCGTTTCTTTGACAGTTGAACAGTTTTCATCCTTTCCTGCCTCGCAGTCTTGTGTAGGCTCAGTATTTGTTTTAGTGCATTTCAAAGGCAGCAAAAATAGTCTCTCTATTCACAAAGCTGATTTCTGCAGTATTTTTACAACTAAAGCTAATGAGACTTTTGCTTCAATAAGTATTCGAATACTGACTTTCAAAAGATACCTGATATTTTTCCTTTTGAGAAACATCCCTTTGGTTTCAATCCTGTCCATGATACTAAGTACAGACTTAATATCTCATTATTATGACCCAAAACTATTTTTCAGAGATCTTTGCCTGCATAGCCAGGGTGTTCTCTTTTCAAATTTTGATTCTAGGTTAGGTTAAACATAAGCTCAAGGAATCTTTCTTGTCAGGTCTGGACCACCAATGAACAGTGGTCAATGAACAAATTCTGGTCCCATTTTCACTTCTCCTAAGTTAAATTGGCAAGAATATCAGCATAGGGTAAAGAGGAAAGGATTTTTAATTTGCATTGGTCCCTCTGGAAAATAACATCATCACAGAAAGGTAAGCAAAGTAGATATTTAGATATTAGCATGGCAATACTTTGCTACTCTAGGCACAATTTATTCCTACTTTGCTTCTGAACCCGACTCTAACCTAACTCAAATAGGGGTTTCAAAGGTTTACTTGCAAATAGTTACATGCATCTTTAATGGCCTTTCCTCTCATGTTCACTGTCACTTTCTTTCCACACATTTTAACTCTGAAAGCTTTTGACTGTTTCTTCATTATTTATGACATTGTTGTGTCTTTTCTTCTGAAATTAAAAACTTCTTGCCGCAAGAAGCTAGCTAATAATATGGCACATAAATCTTTCTTTCACAACATTTCATTCTATATGTGCCAAAAAATAAATAAATGGCCAAACTAAGTCTCCTAACCATGCTTGGCATCTGACCAACTTAATGCACAGAAAGGTTGAGACTACCTAAATACAGAAGCTAAAGCAGTTTGCAATTTATTGTATTGTCAGCACCACACAGTTAAAAAAAAAAAGAAAAAGAAAAAAAAGAAAAATCCAATAATGCACTTTTGTTTGGATACACTGACTGCTCCAATTATAGGTAGTGCATTGCAGCTACAGAGGAGCGACCACACAAAAATAGAGTACCAAAAGATCTTTGACTTATCTCCTATCAACTGCTCATATAAATTAAAAAAATACCATTATCTGCCAATATAAGACACACAGAACAATGTCTTTCCCTCACAGCATCCAGGTTGGCTGCATGTTGCTGTATTGTAAGTACATAAGGTGTTAATCCTCCTGGGCTGTGCTCAAAAATTATTTAACATTCAGGCTATTATTTAGCATACAGCTGGTTAGCAGTTTTCCCCTAAAATGTTGGCTTCCATCCCACATTTTTTTGTTCTGGCACATACCTGGAGCTGTAAAGGGCTGAGTCCAGAAGCAGCAGCAGCTGCCATTGTTGATGGAATGAACTGCACAGGGTAGTTATCACCTGTCGGGAGAACAATGCGTGCAGGTTCAGACAATGAGCAGAGAATAGCAGCAGACAAGTGCAAACAAGGCCCTAGGATTGCCTGAGCTCCACAGCACTCCTCTAAGCCTAAACATCTGCAAAAACAAAAGGCTTCGCTGGGCACGGACTTGCCATGCTCCCTTGGAACTTTTTTTGTTAGCAGATAGCTGGTAGGCAAACTGGCAAAACATAAATATGATACTCGTGATTTTCATTTTCAAAAGCTCACGTTCAAATCAAGCGTGGAAACTTGGGTACAAAATGGGTTTTACAATCACAGATACACAGATAAGGTACCCCAGGAAACCCCAGTGGCTCCCAGAGTTAAAAAGTAGATTTAACCACATGTTTTTTAAACAAATCTGTTATAGACCAAGAAATATCAGTCCAGTTTGACGCAGGGTAATTGCTTCTCAGTGTCAAGTGGTTCCTGGGACAGGTACCCAGTTGGCTCAACACAGATTGAGGTCTCCTGTTTTGCTTTGTGGTTCTCTGTCTTGGGACAATTCCTTTAAGGTAGTCAAAGAGAAAACCAAAATTAAATCACCTTTTAATATATCTTGAAATACAATTGTAATTTTCTTTTAGATCTGTGAGCCTACTGAAGTCGGTATTTTAGACAGGCGCTCAGTTACATGAAGATCCAGGTATAAAAATTTCCAATTTAAGTATTGTAACATGATGTCTTAGAGCATATCTATGGGTGTTCCCATAGATGTACAGCACACAGTGCCATTTGGGCTCTAAGTCAAGAAGGCTGAAATAGCTTAGCAGTGTAATCTGTAATATAAAAATGAATACAGTGATGGGTAAGAAACTGCGATTTAATGAAATATCACTTTGGCTCCAACCACTTATTTAAAATCTGTGTAATGTACTATCTGTAAGCTACATTTTAACAGGCTGTTCATTTTTCAGATATTTTTATAATAATCAGTCAATTTTACACAAATTCTTCCATGCTGAAAGCAGAATGCAGCAATAAGGGAAATACAGAAATTCAGTATAATATAATCAGGACATTTCAAGAACTAGAATTTTTTTTTGTCAGCCCTCTAAAGTATACAATAATAACTGAAACCTTTGCAGTCACCAGATTCCTTGGAACGCTTCCTTTTTAACACCTGAAGTTCTACTGTATCTAGCTCAGTTAAAATGTTCAGTTGTTTCACTTTTTTAATAAATTGTACATGTCTAATCCACAAGGTCTCTTTGCATCATATCCATAATACCTCATCAGGCCATTGAGCACAGTATGTGCTTGTACACAGTCCAGTAACAATTGGATTCTGATTGCATATGGAGCTCTGCTACAATGCATTCACTAACACAGTATTGTACTGGTGTCCTATGGAGTAATGTTCAAAATATCTCTGCTTATTTTCCCCATGCCATGAGGTTGATTTTAGTGTGCAATGATGTTGGGTTTTCTTTTTTCTTTAAAAAACAAAACCAACAAAAAAGACTTCTAGACTATTTTCTTAAAGTACTTAAGCTGTCTCTTTACGGTTAAATAATTCTACTCGTCTCTTTGATATTTATATGAAATTATCTGAATAAATAAGATCCTAATCTAAGTTAAATAATGTTTCTTTCAGAAATATCTTACAAGGTTTTTTAAAAAAATCACAAAGATGTTGAATTAATGATGCTTTAAATGGGGGGGGAAATAACCATCCGACTTATCAGCATGGACTGCCTTGCAGAACATTTCGGAGGCATTCTTTCTTTAAATATCATGAATTATTCATCCCTGTTCCACACAGCAATCTCTTCTTTCTCCCTCCCCCTTCGCATACACTTTTTAAGTTCAATACCAGTTGCTTTATTTGTACTAAAACATTTTCCATGTCAAACATATTTTAAAAAAAACCAAACTCTAAAAGAATTCCCTGCGGCACTCCTTTTTCACAGCTGTCATGCTCCTATGGTTTGAAATAGCCAGATATTTTATACCCACATGCGCACACGCTCGCACACACAGAGTTTTTGGCTTCACAGTTAATTTAATAGTATCTTCACCACACCCTGTAGTGTTCCCTTGCTCACCTGCTGGCTACAGTGCTGTCTTTTGTTGCAGGAAGAAGAATAATCGTAGAGTTACACCATTTATCTGTTATTAAAACCCAATACTCTCCCTTTTGTCCTCATTTTAATGTGCTAAATTATGGTTTAGCCTTGGTATGTCAGCAGCATCTTTGTGCTGAGAAGAAAAATTAATACTCCTTTAGCTCTGGAGTACTTTGTTGACACCAAGGAGTAAAAGCAGAGCAAAGGTACTTCTTTCTCCCTTGAGCAAACTGAGCATGCAAGGAATGCTCCGGTTTTCATTTTTAATTACAGAGGTACATATTTCCCCCTCTCATTTTGCCAGCACAAGAATGGATCAAGAAGCTTCTCCATAGCTGTCTTGGCGAGAAATCAGTCAGTGCATTGTAGCAATTTTTTTCAAATTTGTTTCTCGATTTGGAATGCTTGCGTGAGGATCCATTCTCTTGAATTTGTACAAAAGGCAGGAAAACATGTTCAAACAGGTCTGCCTTAGGTACTGGTGTTTGCTGGCCTTTGATAACCAGGAGTGAGAAGAATGCTGGAAGAAGAAAATCTGTCATGTTTTGCAAACTGATCTTTTCAATCTCCTTGCTGTGCTGATTGTCTATTTACATTTGGCTGCTGTTGTTTATATATAAATTGGTGTTTACAAGCCATGGAAAATTATGCCAGACTTCTGTTTCGTTTGTCAGGTTGAGCAACATTTCCAAATGAATAAAAGCAGTGAGCAATTGTGCTGTGTTACTCTACACAGAAATAATGTAAATGTTTCTTTTTGTCTTGGATGAAGAGATGAAGCTTAGCAGACTTTATTTGTAGGATGTATAGACTTACCTTCCAGATCATGGGTTTGTGAGCTGTGAGGAAAGAAGGATGTCTGGCTTTTGTGAGACCCAGAGTATGGGGAAGGTGTTGCTTTCCTAAAATACAGTTTTAAGACATAAACTGACTCTCCTCTGAGTTACAAAGCTTTTGGCTTGATGATGTTTCCCTCATTCTGGGATTGTAACTTGAAATCTGTCTCTTTACACTCATGGAATGAGAGGAAATGGAGCTGGAAGAGGTGCAGGAAATCAGCAATTCCAGGGCCCTATCCTTCCAGGCACAATGAACAGAGTGAGCAAAGCGTACCTCAGGTTCTGGGGGGATACTGCAGGGATAGAGGTGGCCACTCCCAGGGTATTCCCACACAGGGCATGAATTTTGCTTGTCCAGAGCCATGGGGTTGAGGAAGATGTTAAGAGAGGGAACTGACTAAGGGAATCCTATGGAGCATCTCCCCTGCCCGATGGCACTGCTTCAGTTATGCCTGCACAGGGTTTGCTGCAGCTCTGCCTTATGCCATCCTCATGTTGCAGCAAGGCCAGTTTCCCCTATAATTTTCTGTCTGCAGAATCATAAAATTTGCACATTTCTGTACAGAGTCCTACGTGACAATATCCAGCTGCCTGCCATCATTTCCAGCTTTAACATTAATATTTAGGAGGCACGTGTGATTGCTACAACAAATCTTGAGGTTGCAAAGTCTTCGTTCCAACCAAGTAAAACCCAACAGGGGACACAGGACAGCCTTTAACTCAGTCCTGGGGAATCTCTATTAGAAAGAGGACTCATGAAGCCATGCAAAGACATGTGGCCAACCCAGTACACTGAATTTGGTGTGTGCTTCCTGTTTTCACCTGCCAGGAGGAAGAGCAGCCTACTTACCTAAAAAAAGAGTGCTTAAATATGGAAAATATAAACCACCTTAGAGCTTTTAGGAAAATAGATCTGAAAGATCTATTCCAAATGGAAATTGCAATGTCAGATATGAGAGAAATCCAGCACATCTAAGATTATGTGAGTTATGTGGATTAGCTACAGTAATCAAGGAGTTTAATTAGTTTGGTGACAAGTATTTCACAGTATTGGAATGTTCTGAAGTCCAGCCTGATGACAATAAGCCTGACAGTTTTGTTTGTCATGCTTTCCCTAATAATATTACCTTCTTTGATTTACCCCAGTGCAACTAGACACAGAATCAGGTCAAAATGTTGACTCCATTTCTGCCAGCAGCCTAGGAAAACAGTTTCCATTTTGCATTGCAGCATAGCAAAATCTTGCAAATTATTTTTGTGCATAAAGCCAAATGAGCTAGATAGGTGGATGGGGCTGCTTCTTAGCCCCTCTAATCATGGGTTTTAATTCTCCTTGTATGAAATATGAAAAAAAGCTTTGAAAATTCACTGCAGCATATCACTCAACAAACCTGTCTAAATTGAGTTTTACTCTATTCAATGTTTTTATCTTCAATAATCTTTTTTAGAGATACTTTCCAGATGTGAAAAATGGTACAATGCAAAACATTTGCAGGGCATTTTTAAGCCAAAGTGATCATATATTTTGAAGTTTCATGGACTGCCATAATGCAACAGGCATGGACATCAGCCCTCCCACTCTCTGCTTAGCACAAACCATAGCTCTGTTTGAGATCTGCTCAACTTATAGTCAGGCTCCTACCTAATATTGTTTTAAATCTTTACTCCATCATCCTCCTGCTTCCCTGTTCCCTCTCAACCACAAAATGTGATTGAAGAAAGATGGAGGAGGGAACTGTCCTTCCTTATCTTCCTTATCCTACTCATTGTCTTGTCCTCTTGAACGAGGGCACTAATGGGGACACACTAATCACGTTCAAGGATACTCCAGCCCACTAAGTTTTTCTGGATGCATGTGTTTAGTTAAATGAAGGGGAAATTGCAGTGGGAGAGGAGCTATAATGGTACCCATGTTGCCCACCAGTTCCAAGCACTAAGTGTAGTGGTCACAGTCAAAAAGCCAGCACAGTTGCTCTGCTCTCCTCAGAATGCAAAATAATTCTGTTAACTGCGTAGCATCTCTGGGCAAGTATTAGCTTCCTAACAGCTGCCACTCTCAGCTTCCCCCTGGAATAAGTGGCAACCCCCACAACCAGGTACTCTACGAGGCTCGTCAAATGCCTGCAGGTCAATAGTCACAACAGTCATTTGAGATGCACAGCGCCCTAAAGTTTTAATTAATCCGGTATACAGTATAAATACTGAAATATGTATAAAAAATTAATTAGGTGGTCTATGCAGCTCTGATTTCTCAATTAGTACTTACCATGCCGGAAAATTATATTACATGACTTTGAGATACATAAGGAAGCATGGGACTTTGGGGATTTTTTTTCTAATGCAATTATTACTTGTCATCAGCATTTGCTAACTTTGGCCTGTTTCACCTCCTAGAGCTCCAAAATACTGTGGGGGGAGGGAGTGTTACAGCCAGTGTTATAGATTCTCTCAGGCAGAAGGAAAGTTTTCCTGTCAGGCTTTATCATAGCTGTATATCAGGAAGTCCTTACGTTTTCTGCTCATAATGATTTGCTGAGCTCAGAAGTTCATGAGCAGCAAGACATGTACAGGAAGGGCCTCCTCTCTTCTGCAGGACCTTCAGTTGAGTGTACAAATCACTCTGTTTTGTTAAATACCACTTTAAGAGTCCAAGGCCTATCTACAACAGTACTCAGTAACTGCTACCTTGGCATCGAACTAAACAGCCATGAAATTGGTTCCAAATTGAGCCCAGGAAGATATTTCTGCATGGACACAGACATAGAATCATACCCCTGCTGGTACAGCAAGGCAGGACTTCTCAACTTGGCTGTCCTGTCACACTAACACTGGTGCACTGCTCCCACTTTGGAGCCTGCTTATATCTACCCTGCTTTGCAGACAAAGTGAGTTAAGTGCCTGTGCACACAATATTCAACATTCCCTAAATGACACAGTCAGTTTCAAAAGTACTTAGTCTCCACTGCTCCTATTATTGAAATGCCTCTCACTGTATTTTCTGAATGTCAAGTAAAGCTGGCAGAGTCAAAACTCAGTCTTGCCGACATCAAAATGCAGCAAAATTAAACAGAAGTTAAACACGGAACCTAGAAGCAAATGGTAAGTGTGTGAAGGGTTAATCCATCTCCTGTCTTGCCTCAGAGGTATGAGCAAGTCTAAACTGACAGTTCTGCAGGTGAAAGTTTCATTTCTCACAAAAGTAGAGGAATATAGGTAGTAGCAGTCAAGTTCATAAATATTCCTCAGAAATGACTTTGAAGAACCCTCTCTATGAAAGAGTATAGCTTAATCTCCAGTTTCATTAATTCCTTAACTACTGTGCCGAGAGTGCCAAAAATAGGAATTAATCAATACCAAGTGTAGTTACAGCATTTTTTTTATCATGATGTGTCTCTGACAGAAGATACTGACCTGCCCATCTACCTTTGCCAAACATGCGGTAGAATTTTATATATATATATATAAAAGATATAAATATTCTAACTCCTTTAAAGCCACTGGTTATAATCAGATCATTATGACTTCTGGCCTTTTACTAGCATCATCTGGAATTAAACCACTAACACCAGCAAACAGCTTCACTGAGTTCCAAGGTATCTAGGCCTAGGATTCTTCCTGCATTTCATTCTTCTAACATTTGTTACACATCTTTTTTCTGCATTCTGGTAAGTAAGAAAATGCCCTAAAGCTGTATCACCTCCTGCTAGGAGGCCAATAGGATCAATTTAGATAGGTACTATGAGGAACACTGCAGAATAAGTCCAGAAAATTGGTCATGTTCAGGAGAACGTGCTGGTAACTCTTCTTCCGAAGTCATTTTTGTACCAAGTCTACAGAGCCAAAATTAACACAACATGATTGAACATAATGCCTTTCAGGGGGCAGCAAAACCATCAGCTTAGTCACTAACAGTCACTACTCAGAAAGCATCTCAGATTAAAATAGGAAAAGCAAGCAAAGCATGTGCTTTCTCTTGTCTGTGAGAAGTCAGATTTAGTCAGGGGGTTGAAGGCAATTTCCACAACTGGCAACCCTTTGTCTTTGGTCCCTAACTGTTGTGAGGTAGGGACGGGTGTGAATAACCCTCATCCTGCACCATCTAGAGCTCTCTGCCTTTCAGAACCCCAGCAACTGGTTTCAGCACACAGTGCACCAGTTTGTCAAGTCAGAAAATAACTTTGGGATTTCAAAACCTGAAAATGAGATAACTAGACAAAGAATCTGTGTTTAAAGAGGAAAGTCTCTGGTCTGAAGAGACAGAAGGGAGGAAATACTTGCTGAAATCCTGCTTGGCCCCACTTCATCTAATATTAAGTAAACTTGCCAGAAAAGATTCTAGGTTCAACCTGGCTTTTAATTAGCATGCTGTTTACATCATCTATTATGAGGCTTTACTTTGGATTTGACCTCATTCCCATCACAGTCAACAGCAAAAGCACCACTAACATCAGTGAGAACAGGATCAATGCTTTACTTTGTACATTTCATATTTAATGAATAAAAAAATAAACTGTTATTTATGTTTTGTAGCTATTAGTTATCAGGTTAATATGCTAAAGGCAGCTTGACAGAGAATACTATTAATGAGCAAAATAAGGTTGCTGCTTCTGGACTGAGGTCACTTACAAAGAATGTACAAATGAAAATAAGGTTGACTTTTATTTACTTAAATATCTTCCTACATTGAATTCCTTTGGCAAAGTGTCTTTAAACATTTAAAGCCCTGTTTACAAGGAGGCTCTGAAAGTAGCTTCAAACCATTATATCCCTAATTGAATTCCCCAGGAGTCCTGTAAACTCAGAGGAAAAAAAGAAAGAAATCATAACATTTGCTAAATCATCTCAAAACATATTTCACTGCAAGGTTATGTGACCTGTTAGGAGTCTGAATGATGACTGGAATTGAACTACTGAAACCTTTTATTAAGCAGATTGAAATCGAACAAAAGAGTAAGAATTTTTCCACAAAACACAAAATATAGTGAAGATAAAGGAATTAATTAAAGACATGTAGCTTTTGTACAGGGCAGACCAGATGCAAATTTCTAGGCAAGTGGGCCACTATATTAAAAGCAAATGACTTAGTGGAAATTAAATTTAAAAAAAATCATGATGTTCAATAACCAATAGTCCACCCATCTCTTTCAATTCAGAAGTTTTTTCTCAAGAGGAGTTGCAAAAGCTCCACATAATTTCCCACCAGCTATGCCTGTTGTGTATCATCTGTATGAGACAGATCGCACAGGAAGCTGCCATTAATGTCGTAAAATGTGCAATAGCCTTGCATCCCTGTGAGCTTACCTGGCTTGTAAGTTATCCCTGGGGGGAAGAGGAATCCCTGCTGGGCTGCAGCAGCCGCTGCCAGTGTCCGCTGGTCGTGTGGAAAAATTGGGATCATGAGCGGAGGCATGTGACCCTGAACCTGCTAAACAGAAGAGAGCCTCTGATCAGAAATAGCACAAATTTGTCTTGACAGGTATTTCTCCAGCACTGATAGTGTTCTTGCGTTCACACAGTCCCACAGAACCTTCGCCTTAATGCAATCCCTGCCAGCTTCACATTATCACATCAAAGCCCTCACAAACATTGTTTTCCCTCAGTGTCAAAGGTGTAACGGTCTGGGTGAACTGCACGTTCCCCCACTTCATCCTGGTTCTCGATTACACTGGTTTTTTGTTTGTTTGTTTTTTTAATTAGTATTCCCTGTCCTGGAACAAGGTAAAAAGGTAAAACACATATCAAAGTTTTTATTTAAAGCAGTTTGGTGCGTATTTCTATTGATTTTTCACAAATTTTCTCATCTCTGGTCGCAGAGAGCACAGTGATGAGCATTTAGAAGCAACCTAACTCTGCAGAATCTACTTTGATGTTCAGATTTTTGTAACCTTAGGGAAATTTTGGTTCTGAGTTCTTACAACATGGTATTGTTCACATAAATACCAACAACTCAGGTATGTTATTTCAAAATCTCACCAGAGTACAGAGTATTATAGTTAACACCACAACTCCTAAGATTTAAGGCTCCAACATCTTGGCTTCCAAACAAATATACTCTGACACACACACCTCACTACAAGAAATAAATTGCTTTTTTGTCTAAGCAGTTTTACAGCTCTATGCACTATCATGTAGCTTGGTAATTATGAAGCTGTATTCAGAGAGCATTTCAGAACAAAACCTACTCTATCAAATTTAATTTGACCGTAATAAATGTATTGAAAAACCACAAACATGCACAAGGAAAAAATTCCTCTCCTTATACTATCATTTGTATTCAACATATAGAGAATTACATGATAGGATGATGCCTGTTAAATCCACGTGGTAATTTCCTAGTTCCTTAATTTACAGTACCTGTGATTCAGAGACAGTGGCTAGGATCTAAAATTTTTTTCCATGATTCCTTAACCCCAGGCATACCCAAGGGTTTGACTATGATTTTTCTGATTAGCAGTTAAGCAAACCTATAATGTTTTATATATCAAAGTAGGTAAACGGAGAAAAAAAAGGGAGCTTAGAAAAAAAAAAAAAAAATCCCTCATCACACCATAAATCAGTGGAATTAAACACTATTAGAAACATAAAGTACACTTCAAGCAATTTTTTGCATTTAATTCCTAAAAAACTTTTTTGGTCAAACCCCATATGTTGACCTATGACATTGTTTAAATAGCGCCAAATTTTCTTGTCATATCCCCATTACTTTCACAACCATTGATGCAGTGCAGAAATGCTACTGTGTGTCTCTATGAGGGTTAATTTACCAACAACTCTTCTCTTGGGAAAGCCCTAAGATGGAGGTTAATAAAGGTCAAGCAAAAAATAAACACTTTACAGTATTTTTTTGAATCCATTCCTCAGGAAAATCAACTTATAATAAAAAGGTCTTTGTGCAATTACTGCTATGGCACTGGGGCGTGAAAGAAACTAGCTTTACGCAGCTATTTCTCTCATTTTAGCTGAGGTAAGCCTGGCTGTGTGTTTTAGGTTATGCATTAAACTTGGTCAGATTGGAGTTGATCCCCATGTGCCCAGAAGAGGCATTCAGGTCTGATAAAACATTACTGATTTTGCTGCATGGTGTTTCTATACATTGGCTCTACTGGAGCACAGCAAAGGAAAACCACAGGTTTTGTCTGATAGAAGAAACTGAACTGGAAGAAATTTGCAAAAATTTGCAGTAGTTCCTAACTAACATCCAATCAAATGGAGCCAAAATCATAAGAAATATCCCCCACACAAAGTATTTACATAGTGCTGCAAAGGTACCAGACTCCAACACAGTCTCACAAGACACAGAGATCAGAGTGCTGTGGTTTGAGTGAAGGTGCAAACATACCCACTGCAGTATTTCACTCCATTGTGTCATAAAGATAATTTGAAACATATCATTACCAAATCCTACAATGTATTCCTGTAGATTTTGATCTACTCAGCTGTAGAGATTTTGTTTAACCTCTCAAATAAAAGCACTTTGTTAAGTGTGAGGAATTCCCATTTCTTGCTCTGGCTATCTGCTTCTCTACCTACTGTGAATTCAGCACCAGGTCTTCAGTCTCTATAAATCAGCATAGCTTTCACTAAAGGTTACGTTTAGGCTCTAAGTTTGAATTTACAATTAAAAGACTTATACAGACTGAAAAAAGCTCATACTGAAAGGCCACCATTCCCTCCCACTGGTCTTCCCTCTGGCATGTATGAAATACTATTCCTACATAAGTCTCGGTTTATTACAATAATTATTATATACATAGGTGTGCATTTTCAGCACAGGTCAACTGAAAAGCACAAAGAAGCACTGAAAAGGAAGAGAATGTAAAAGTATCACTGATCACAGAATTATTAGATATATAAAATGAGTGCAAAAAATTCCAGTTAACTCCTTAATTTTTGACAATTTCTATTCCTGAGAGTTTTATTACTATGAAGATGATGGGTTTGATTTTACAGAGGGGGGAGAAATTGGGAGGAGGGGTTGATTGGTGTACTTCATAAAATCGGCTACATGCCCAGAAATTTTAATTGCTGAGATGTTCCTCAGGTCTTTCTGAAAACCAAGACGGGAGCAGATGCCCAAGAAACACTCTGACTCTGTCTCTTCCCCTTCGTAAAAATAACGCATTGTTGGATCGGCACTTTCCCCTTTTGTCTCCTCTGTGCTAAGTCGTTGATGATGCCATTTTTTGCCATCTGCCCCAGAGCTTCATTAAAGATACATGAATGGACTAACTGGGCTGCTATCTTGTGAGGAACAGGTGCTATTGTTTGTCCCCAAAGACTTGCACTAAAGATCTCACTCAGAATACTTGAGAAAGAGCATCTGCAGCAGTCAGTCAGAGAGTAACTTGGCAGAGCCCATGCTATGGGCTAATATGCAAACAGAGACACTCAGGGGGACTCATTTTCTCTTTCATGAAGGTTTGTTGGGTTTTTTTAGTTTGTTTTTTTTTTTGGTGGGGGGATGTTGGCGTTTTTTTGTTGGTTATTTTTTTTGTTCTTTTTTGGGATTTTTTTTATGGGTAGTAAGTGTTTGATTTTGAACAATTCTGCCAGTCTGTATGTACAACTGAATGTACAAACCCTGGAGAAAACTGGAATATATCCCCTCCAAAATTCAGTTCTGCTACCTGAAGTACATTCGACTCCTACATAAAGCTACCTCATGAAATTAATCCTTGTTTCTATACAAACAGCTCAGGTTTAACTGTGTTAAACACAAAAATCTTCCAAGATTAGGGAACACTTTAAAGGTAGTGTACCATTCCTTTAATATCCCATCACAACTCTGACAGCCCTTGGGAACTGATTACAGCACTTCCTTGCCTGAGATCTAAGTCAGGAAGCAACTTTAGAGCAAATCAGCCCTGATTAGTTCAAGAAACAACTCTCAATTTGATTCTCCCTGAAATAATAAAAGCTGGTGGTCTGTTTGATAAACTGGGCAAATCTGCAGTGCTTTGTCCCACAGTTCTGTGAGTGATAAACTCAGAAGTTGGCTGAACAATCCTCCTTGTTAAAAAGTCATTAATAGTTGGTGTTTTACATGGAAAATGTAAGCCAGTGTGATATGTTATACAAAAATGATGCTTTGAATTAAAATGATCTGCCTCTTTTGGATAAAAGCACAGCACATTCAGTGAGATTGAAGAGCAGGAAGAGTTTTATCTTTGAAAACTGAAAGCTGCCTCTACAACAACTAACATTGCAAGTAGAGAAGTGAAGGCATTCAGAGAAAAGGGTGGCAGCACTGCAAGCAGACACAGCTCACACATTTCTGCTTAACTGTGAGGATCACAGGTTCCAAGAGCAGAAGTAATCCCACCCTATAATGGCAGATGAATTTCTCTTCCTTGAGAAGATCAAACTTCGCAAGTCACTCTCTCTGCACAATCTACTTCAGCAAAGAGCAGAAATGCCATCTTTTTGTGAGAGAGTAAGCAAAATGTAATATTTTATCCCTTCTTAAAAGCTTTTGTCTTTTTTATTACACCCAGCACTAGCATAAAGCAGTGTGAATGGCTAAATATGCTCTAATTGCTTACAATAATCCAGCATTGCCATTTAAAATCATTGCCACCCCCTTCTTCAACCAATTAGATCATTGGATCCTGTTCTTAAACTGTGGAAATACTGAGATTTGTTTTTAATCTAACAGACTACTACAATACACATTGAGAAATCAATCTTTGAATTTATTGTATTGACTTTTTTTTTTTTTTAGTATAGGATGAACAGAACCTTTTGTTCATGTGCTGTTGCAGCCATCAGGAGAACCTTTGTTCACGGGAAGGTTTAGGCTTTTCATAGTTTAAATTTTAATTCCTACCTAAGACTTCTTAATTTCTTGGTACACCCAGACTACAACTTCAAGCTTTCACTGAGCTTTGAATTTCCATATTAAAAATGCGTTAGAAATTTTCAAGTCTCTCATTTAGAAACTACAGTGAAATAGATTTCCAGGTAAAAGCAATATATCAGGTCAGGATGTGCATTTTCAGACTGCTCAAAATACATTTATATGATAGAATATAGTGGCCATAACTGATAGCTCAACAGGTTATATTTTAGGTTGATTCATTTTAAAATAAGCCTTAATGGCACTGAAAGAAGTGCCATTGTGCTCGCAAGAACTATTAGTGTAAGATTTTAAATATCCTGTATATGATATGTATTTACTTCAGCTGCATTTTAAATAGTCTCTATGCAGTACAAGGCACTGTTACTTTTATATCACTGTTTGATTTTTATTTATTTCAATAACTAGTGTTGAGCTTTGTTGTTTTTTGTAAGAGAAGAAATATTAGAATTTTTGATAATTTAAAATTTTATTTTGACTTACTCATTTTACAAGAAAACAAACAACATTTTGCACAAAGTAGCAGGGACTTCTTTTATGAAAACTTAATATGTGAAAGTCAGAGGGACTGTGTAGATGTTAAAAGCAGCTATATGCATGATTTCTGCAGGTTTGAGTTTAAATCTCCTCCCCTGCTCTGCCAACATCTCAATGAACTCACCACTGACCCCTTTCATGGTCCCAGAAATTATCTGTTTAGGAAAACTGCAGAGGATTTGTATGATAAAATATTTTTTTTTTTTATCTTTGGTTACGTTTGAAAGGTGTGGCTGTTTTATTTGTGCTGTTCTGGTGAAGCAAAGTGACCGTGAGGCCGGGTGAGCTGTTCAGTTCACTTATGAAGGATCTGGCTACTTTGTGTGCAGGTGCTGCTGAGCCTTCTGCTCTGGGCTCAGAGTGATAAGTGATAAACACCCCAGGCTTTGGCTTAATGGCCATCAATGCCCAGCATCCCCTGATGTAAAGGTAATATGTGAGGGTGGACCCAAACATTTAAGTGAGAAATCCCCTCTAGCGAATAATCCCAGGGAAGCAGCCGTGACTCAGCACAAGGAGGAAAGGCAGCTGGAGAAAGATGGGCTCCAGAAGACCCAAGTGATCCCCCAGTCACTGTGTCATAGCCGGGACACTGAAAATCAAGTCAATATAGCTCCCACATTGAAAATTATTCAGGGCCTTCGTTCAGCTCCCGCTAGCAATACAGAACCGCTGGAGATCTATCTGTACAGGGAGGTATATTATGTTCTAATTTATCTGCCATCTAATTATCTACAGTCTAATTGAAAAATGTTTCCTCTCACTGAAAGTACATGAGCCACAAAGAAAATGTCTGCCAATGGGATCCCAGGGGAAGTGTTGGCAAATAAACTGTAAAAAAGATACCATAGACTTACAAAGTGAGAACATTTTAGACTGGAAATACTATGGAAAAAATATGTAGCCCACTATTGAATTTGTAAAGGGATTGTAACTGCTATTTTCTTTCTTTTCCCCTATCATTTTTTCCCATTTGTCCAATGCATCAGCGTGATTTGAAGATTTAAGTCTACTTGCAGTGGCCACAACATTAATGTGAAAATTGTAACCATGATCCTACAGCAAAACAGAGCATCCTTATTTTTTATTATGTTTTCTCCTCACCACTTTGAAACTTGAAACGAAATAAACTTAAATTCCATCTACTTGGGAAATCAAGAAGGAAGCTACAGACAAATACTGACAACACCACTGAAAACAGAACAGTTTCAAGCATTAGATATCATTTCATTTCTATTAGCTTCTCATTATGTTCCCCTGTTTTTATCTAGCTCCTTAACTATCTGGAAATATAGAATTCAACTAAGGATGATCTCACGAAGTTAGGAGTATGATAAATGGTAATTAAATCTATTTAAATTGTCTGTATTTTAAGAAACTCTCACTAGGAGGGATGGAGAACATCTCTGCTATAGAGAAATAAATAAAACATGTTATGCAAAAATGAATTTATGGTTCATTTGGAATTAGAGATCTACCACCTTTTCAATCCATACAAATGCATAATCTTGTCAATTAAATATTATTGTTAAGGTCTAGTAGTATGTTAAAATCACTTTAAAGTGCAACTAAGGAAAATTCATGTGTGTTTATTACTCCTTAAGGGTCTATTAGTGGGTATTTTATTCAGATTTGTGTTGTAAAATCTGCATAAACTCAGCATATTGTTATCCCCATGTGTGCATTTGTTTGGTTAAAGCATAACAGCAAATCTCTATTACTGCAACTTCTGGAAAAGTCAAGAGAACTAAAACAGTCCTAATTTTAATCAGATACAAACAGTTATCTCTACAGAAGTGAAGAGTTGACTATTATGCAAATTGTCACAGTTAGTGGTCACCAAGCCATCACAGAAGACTGAGCAAGTCAATTATTTCAGATATTTCCAAAGACTAGTGAAGATGTATGTTTCTCATTTACACCTTGTCTTATTCATGCCAAAATAAGAAAAATATTGCAGCCTAATGATACTTGTTGATATTTTTTATACATGAAAGCTCCATTACTTCAGCTCAAATCTAAATATAAATTATGTTAGAAATCCCTTATTAGCTATGTTTTCACAGTGATATCAAAATGTGCAAGATTTTTGGAGTACATAGACTTTTCCTGTTGGTGGAAATATTTAGAGCAAAAGATGCTTTAAAATCTGTGTTTGGGATTGCTGCTTTCCAGCAGAGTTTCTCTCCACACATCTATTCAAGACAGAATTCTTTTTTTGTTAATATTAACCATCACTAGTTATTAGCATGAAACTAATTCCTTCAATGTACAGTATAAGAAAAAAATGTCAGACCACAAAACTGATGGTTACTAAAGGAACAACTGTCTTTCACTTTAAAGAGAATGTCCAACAGAGGTAGGAATAAAACCAGAAATGTCTTTCAATGACTCTGATTAAAAATCCTTCTGCAACAAAAAGAACATATTTAAACAAATATAGAATATATCTGAAATTCAGAGGGGCACCGGTAAAAATGGGAATTCTGCCATTTTCTTCACTATGGGAAGAATTTTGTCCCAAGCAACATATTATTTTTCAAGCTTTGTATATTTTCACTGATATTCCCTCATTTGTAACTATATCATAAAGTCACTACACAAGGACTTAGATCTACTACATGCTTTGCAAGTACTAATTAATTGAAGTTCAAAGATCCATTTAGGAGAGAATGTTACATGCACAGTTCACACAGGATGATCCTCAAAGAGGCCTGGATCTCTTTCCCAGTGGCAGAAGTGATGATTCACGGTGGATAGGAACCAAGTCCATTGTAATCTGCTATTTGCAAACCTTCATATCTCACCACACAGCTGTACCAAGAGCCACCTGAGGTGCAGAGCTGGGGCTAGCAAGGGACATGCTCTGTTGGAAAATCAGGAGGCAGTTTTGGGCTGGTCCATGTCAGCACTGCACAGTTTAGCCCTCCAACACTTGTGTAATGGTGGGATACAAGGGTGAAGATGAGGCACAGATGCAAAAAGGAGACACTTTTCCTATTCCACCCAGTCCTGTGGCTGATTTCTACTGGTACTTATAATAAAGAATAAATTCAAAGAGAAGGAGAGGCAAGTGTTGCTATTTTTCCTCAAGCCTAAATGCATAATATTCAAGAGACTAGGTCAAAGGAGTTACTCTCATCCAGTGAGAATATTCCTGCTCCTGTATATTTTTGAAAGATATTTAATGCAGAATAGTAACCTAGAAAACTTCCAGAAATCATATGATGTTTATGGAGTGTTTAGATCGAAACACAAAGGCTTATCAGAGGCAATTATGTGGAGAACTAGCTTAATGCAGAAAACTCCTGTGTCTATAGATCAAAGTCAAATCAGAATACTGATTGCATGCAAAAATTAATTTGTTCCATCTCTTCCTAGGATTCCTCAGATTTTGGCATGGTCTGACCATCTTTACTCAGAAAAGGATCCAAAGAACTGGTGTGTTTGCACAGTGTGACAGAGGTGATTGCCACCGCTGGTACATGGTAATTATTGCAAATTTGGGAGCAAGCACCGGAGTTTGTAAACTCCCAGTGACACACATACAGCCTGCCTGCCTCCTGCACCAACTGCCCCACTCCCTGGATTTGATGGGCTTCTCAACCTTCTACAGCATTTATGATTAATCTACGAAACCATCGTGAAAGAACAAAATCATTAGAAAGCTAAAATAAGGCAGGAAATCAGGAAATCTTTAAAGTGAGCACTGGGTATTTCTCATCCAACTTTAGGTGTTAAAATTCCAGCACCAGCCACAGCTCAGATACAAAACCACCCTGCTGCGCTGCCTTTTCTGCAGAGGATCCTGACACTGGAGAAGGAATGCCAATCTTGCCATTTTCTGGCTTTCCCCAATTTGTCAAAACTCCGGCGTCACTTGAGGCGCGCTCAGGGCTGGCGAGCAGCCCCTCTAACTCAGATTAGAGCGACACCGCGCTCGCCCAGCCGGGGTGACCCGCGGAGCGGAGTCCAGAGCGGAGCCCGCAGCCCTGAGCGGGGCAGAACCCGCAGCCCGGAGCTCGGAGCTGAGCAGAGCCCGCATCCCGGAGCTCGGTGCAGAGCAGAGCCCGCAGCCCGGAGCAGAGCCCGCAGCCCAGAGCAGAGCAGAACCCGCAGCCCAGAGCTCGGAGCAGAGCAGAGCCCGCAGCTCGGAGCAGAGCCCGCAGCCCGGAGCGGAGCCGCCGTTCCCGCTCCGCCGCTCTCCCGGCTCCTCCGCAGCCCCGGCGCGCTGGATGCGGCTGCGGCGCTGAGTGCGGGCTCGGAGCCGCACGGCGCTCCGGGGCAATAACAATGGCCCTTTGTCCAGCTGTGGCCGCTTCCCCCTCAGCAGCCAGGCCTTATCTGCTCAGGAAATGCCTGCTTTAACTGACAGGTAGGAGATTAAATCTACAGCTGCCGAAACACAATCTCCGCTCTGTTAGATAGGCTTTCATTGAAAAGCACTACAAACACATAATTTGTTTATGTTGTACCAGCAATCTTTGACAAAGCAGACTGTCTAGCTGAGACAAATGTGGTTAAACCCATTTATTGTATTATTTCTGCTACACAGAACAAGCTCTTAAAACGTAGAAACTACACAAGGCACAAAGCTCTAGCTGTCTCAAGAAATCAAGAATAGATGACTTCTTGTTACACTAGCCCCCTTTACACAGCTTAGCATGTGCCCTCCTGGAAAACATCCACTGTGATTTCTTTCTTTTTTTTTCACTCTCCCCTACACACCAACCCCCTCTCCCTCCTTTTCTTTTTTTTTCTTTTAAAGGGGATGGTTCAATGATGTTTATGTTTCCAGGTTTTAAAGTTTCTTTTGTTTTCCCTAGCATCAATAGCTATAAAACAACTAAGTTGGTCAAAGGATGCCTTCAGTTTTAAGAAACAAGGGGATATTTTTGAGAGATTACTTCTCGAAGAAAGAATCATTTTCCAGACACACTGTCTGGTCTTCCTGACTTAATGCATGCTCAAGCCGAAGTTTTGCCTGACTAATGAATGTCGGACTGACACCCCCCACCCCTTCTCTCTCTGTTTTTTAATCATCAATCACCTATTTCTCAAAACATTACTTCATTTTTGTTACACCTTCTGCCTTATTTTAAAATAATATTGCTGGCTGTTTATTTCAAATGAAAGGCACGGGGAACTGATGAATTAAGTGTTTATAAATCTGAGTTTTCAGATTGAAAACAACCTTTTCCATAATGCAAAGGCTTTATAAGTATAACCTGTCCTTTAGCCTGAGTTCCTTCTGGCCATATATTACTCCCAGTAAACTCTGCTACAAGAACTAAACGAGTGCTATATACTGAATATGAGAAGGGCAATGTTGGAGGAGGAGAACATCAGAAACTTACTCCAGTGGAGCAGGACAGATTCCCAAGAACACTGTGGTCCATATTCTTGTCTTTCTGTATTTAAGACCCCTTTCTCTCTGCTGATCTGCATATGCACCTCCAGTTCATGTTACTGGGAGTTGTGTGCACACACAAACGTGCCCAGCAACTGGCATATTAAAACATCCCTTCAGCCTAGTGAAATTTAATAAATGAGCTTTCCCAGTGTTATTAATATAGATGCTCAACAAAGAAGATCTTGTAAACCACCGAATTGTTGCTCTAATGGTTAATCGTAATTAAAAGGAAAAGGAATAGGAAGAGTAGTCAACATCTTAATGTTTTATCATTCACATTACTTCTATAACCCTCCTGCCTCTCCTGGGGCATTCTCTTCCACACACTTTTGCAGCATGTTGGTTTCCATATTATTTTATTTAACCTTAATCACAGCATTCATCTCTTGGTTTGAGAGGAGGCTGTAACAGAGCTACCCTACGAGCTGCCACTCAGAACATTCAGTTTGGCATAAAATTAAAAAAGTATGCAATAAACTGGCTGAATCCATAGGGAATCCCTCAAACAGCATGGATAATGAGGGGAATCCATAACAGACATAAACAAACCCAGAAAGATGTCTGGGGCCAACATCATTATGTAAGATATATGCCCAAGATGTATGGGCATACGTTTGAATGTTCAAACTAAGCCTGTATTAGATTGATTGAATCTCAGCATGGGGTTCAGTTAATAAACAAACCTTGCCTTCAGAAAATATTTGGAGCTGAAATCATGTATTATAGCCAGGCACCTACTACATGTGGCACTAAGATGCCCTCCTACCTTAAAGCTTTGTTAAAACAGGATGGTAAAGGAAATTAGAAACCCGTACTACCAGAGGAACAGATACAATTTTCAGGTTAAGTGGCACCACTCTAAAGGCAGTTGTTATCCACAGACTGTATTTCAGTCTATGCACCAGGGGCATATGAATAGAATTCACATTAAAAATTAGGGACCGTTTTGAATCTTTGGGCTTTGATTCACACTTCCCATGTTTTTTAAACATGTTACTCATATTCTCATAAAGGATACAACAATAATGCTAGCAAATCTTTCTGGTAATTATTAATTTCACTGTAGAATAGCTTTTTTGCTATGCTTGGCTTGTTAAAAAAATGCATTTTGCTCACCTCAGGGTACACCATTAGCTTGCATATTTGCTCTTTTCCTTTTTTTCCAGGTTTTGTTTAAATATTCTTCTTAAACCTGTATATTAATCACTGCTCAGAGGGTGAAAGAATTTGCAGGAGCAGCTGAAGTGCTACTTTTTTACCAAAGTAGGAACTAGTTAGTGCTGACACTTTTTATTCATTGGAAGATGAATGAAAGAGAGATAGGGAAAGAAATAAAATTAAGAGTAAGGATGAGGGCTGACTTGGTGGTAGAGAGTACAACAGATCAGTCTAATATAATAAAATCTTGCAAAATTGTGAGCTGCAATGGCACATCCTAGTGACAGCCAGATCCAGAAAGTCACCCTTGTCATAACTTTGGTCATTGGGTCAGGTAATCAAGAAGCAAGAGAACGATTTCTACAAAGACACCCACCCACATTGGCCTCTAAAATCAGAGCAGAAGACAAAAAGCTTCTTTCAATAGCTCTGTTCCAGTTCTTACATCTGTGTTTACCTGTGAGCTACTGTGCTCCATTTTGGAGCAGAGCATTTTCGTGTTCAGCTACACAGGAGACAACTGCAAAATATTTCAGAGTGTGTACCTGTAGCACCTCAGTTCTCCAGCACCGTGTCCACATGTGAACTATGTTTAAGTATACTAAAGGTGACTTTAGAGAAATTTGTTTTCTCCTAAAAAGTGGACTGTGGAAGTTTTTGTGTAGTACTTGCCATGATAAATTCACACATCTTAAAAAGCAGAAACTTCCCTATTAAACATTCCTTTTTAAATAAAAGTGAATATATCTTTCCCTACATATTTAAATATGTAAGTGTGTAGCTATGTTTACATATTTCATGTTATAAATATAAAAGCATATTCTACATATACATGAGTACATATAGAATAGAAAAGATCTGTACCTATATCCATAACACACTTCTATACATGTTTTTTACAAATAATCTTAACTGTGCATATATTTTACATATATATATATATATGTAGAATATGCTTTCCTCTTGTTTCCCAAATCCCTCACTCAGAATTTCTGCGTTCTTAGATCCATCCATTTATACAATTCCCCAGCTGTACTCCTGGATAGTCTCCATTTAAATTACTTCCTGGGACACATAAAACCAGTGTTTCTGCAGCACTTAATCTGGGCAGACCACCTTTATCAGGAGTTGTACTTCAAACATGATACATTTAACAGGTTTGATGCTGAGCTAAGAAGTCTGAAAGCCACCTGGACTAATCACAGTAACAAATCGAGTAACAAAAAGGAAGTGTTTCTAAAATCATTCTATCATTCCATCTATCACATCTATTATTGTTGGATTTCTTTCTGTCTCTGCTATTATCAAATAATTCTTTTTCTCCTTCCCTTAATCTCTTCACTTCTTGCCTTCAGTCTCTTTACAAAAGCTTTACTTCAGCCTCTTTACAAAACTTTTAGCGTTAACTCTCACCGTGTCTCTTTTGGGGGACAGTTTTCCTTGTATGCATGGTCGCTATCCAGCAGTAAATTCTCTTTTTTAGGCCACTGATACCAAGAGAGTAACACCCAAAAATTGTCAATGAACTCCCATTATAAGGAAGGAGACCATAGTGAAGTATATTCGGCTTTCCTGTCTTTAGGATGGTCATTGTCACAAAATCAGGAAAAGCTCAGACATAATAAAAGCAGCACCACATCAAGAAATTGAGGACACCTACAAACATCTGGTTTTTAAGACAGACACATGCAGGTGAAACAAATTAAAATTGTGATTTTCTAAAACCCTCCTGCTGTACTCAAGTGTCTTGAGAGTAAACAATTCTCTTATCCAAACTCCCTGTTTTGTTAGCCCATGATACCTTCCACCATCTTTTCAAGTAAATAAGACTTTTCAGCACATAATTTTCTATTTCAGCTTAGGTACCCCTTTGAAAATTTAGGCTTTTTAGGTTGTTGGGGTTTGGGGTTTTGTTTCCTTTCTCATTATAAATCAAACTCTAAAAGTGGAGCAGAAGAAAATACAAGAAAATAGGATACAAATAAAGAGTTTCTGAGATGTGAGGTGAAAATGGGCTGAACAGGATCAACGTGAGATGCACAGACCAGCTAATCCACATGCTTATTTTTGACCATGATGGTATTTCATTTTTAAGGGATAAGAAGGGGAGAGGTGTGGTAATGTATTTTTAGGAAAACAGAGGAAGTGGCTTTGCTTACTGTTGGTCAATAATGTGTAGAAATTATTTAATGCTTAGACCCGGAAATGTCCATCCATGCCTTTTAGAATAGATCAGCTGTCTCTGTGATACAATTCCTTTCTGTCTGCTTTATTTTGCAGCTGAGTGGATCAACAGAGCCGTGCCCACTGCCCTTTTCCCGGCCGTGCATCCCCGCTATCGCTGCCCCACAGGTGGCTGCTGCACGTGGGACCGTGCTGTCTGCAGCTCTGCCACAAACAGCAGCACCAACCCAACTCCTCTCAGCATTCATATTGTATTTCTTCAGGCTGCATCTCGAGTCTCCCTCCTGGAAGCCTGGCCCACGTTCAAATCTCTCATTCGTTTTCCGTGCTCACTGTCTGACTGGCTTTTGCTGTTACTACTCACTGCTATAACCTCTGTGCTATGCATAATAAAAAATCTTTCCCATCTGAGTTGCCTGCCATGGTTACTGGAAATCTGCTGTATGCAGCATTCCCAAGAGCAGGAAAGGAAGGTACCTTTACTGCAAATATCACCTTTTCTTTAAAAGGAACGTTTACCCTCACTGAAACCACATCTAATGGTGACTGCTAAGCTACCCACACCCCTGCAATAGAATTCCTGTTAATTTGCATTTTACTCCTTTTGGTGTTGACATAATAGCTGGACTATATGGTCCTTTTCACTTTTCATCCCTTGCATTAAGAAAAAAATGACCATTTCCCCTAATATTTCACAAAACTTCACCAGAAAATATAGCTAGGGTAAAAACTATCTGATCACTGCCTACTTATGATGCTTTTTAACTGAGTTTGCATGTTAATTTATTGCATGCTTTGTTTGTAAATGTGCTTCTGAAATAAATGAAGCATTTACAAATATGATTAATCTACAGATTCAGAAGCACGCAATAAAGAAACAAATTGCTGAGTGTCCTTGTCCTTTTACACAGAAGCTAAAACACAACTTTCAAATGTCTAAGACTGCCTAGCTTTATTTTTCTTTCAATAAAGTTGTTTAAAATGGATGTTTTCAGCAATCAAATTTTTACTAAGTTCCTGGTTCCAGTTCCATTTATACTAGTGTAACTCAGAAGCAATTGCAACATATGCTGTAAACCAACACCAGTGTAAACACTGTGTAGATGAGGTCAAAATAAGGCTGTTATTGTATGACTTTTAAAGTGCTCATGTAGATTAATATTCTCACCCCTTAACAGATTTAGACACATCAGCATGAACACAGAAATGCAACAAGTTGAAAATTCAAAGTACATTTTCTAGTGTATTTTATGCCACTCACATTTTCAGTCAGACCACCCAGAGCAAAGAAAAGAAAAAGCCACAACAAAAAAAAGCCCTCTGCATTGTTTGCAATAATATGGAAGGAAATTGAGTGTATATTCTCTTCTTCCTGTATTTTCCAGCTAGATTAAGCTGTTGTCTTCACAATTGCCTCCCAGCTGCTGTGACTTGTGAAAACAACAGACCCTGCTCTGTTGTCTGCAGAAAGCCTGGATTGTTATGAGTAACTTTATTGCAGGCACATGAGTGTGTTAAGACTTTAAAACACGCTCAAATGTCATGTGCACACCCAGTGACGGGCAAGAATAATTATGAAAAAACAAGAATTCTATGTCTACGAAACAGTGTCAGACAAAATGGGCCATTCATTGTGTTCCTTTGGGAATGCTTGGACTCTCCAGCCAGAAAACAAAAAAGGCACTTTTTTCCTGCCGTAGGCTGAATACTTAGCTTTGCCATCTGAGCCCTAAGAAAACATGGGCCCCCTCTCTAACTACTGGCTGGCCCGCACACAGTAAAAAGTATTAATGTCCCCCTTTTTTCCAGCAGTTCCCTCTGTGTAGGCTGCGGCCAATGTAAAGTCAATGCAAAGACAAAACAGTTTGCCTAACATTAGTAAAAAAAACATAACTCTTGTGCAGTCTGCAAATCCCTCTGACACACAGAGGTTTTATTCTGAGGCATATCCCCTCTATCCTTCGGCGAGTTACCGTAGCTACTGCTAATGCTTTTAGCAGGTAATAACCGCTGCCTGCTGCTCCCCTCCGAGCCTTCCAGAACTCCGTGGATGAATCAGATTGTGTACAATTGTTAAAAATTATTATCTAATTGCCTCATTTGCTACTGTCCCTTTTCACAGTTGGTCTTCCTAAACTGAATCTGTCTGCCCCGAAAGGATTCTTAGAAACGGAAACATAGCCTGGCTTAGCTCAGCATCAGGTCATTTTGATTTCAGTTTTTTTCCTCACAGGTGGACTAGTTCCAGCCTCCTCTTAAAAGTGATAAATTACAAGCAAATTAAAAGCTTTTTGTGCTATTTCTAATAACAATTTCTATGTCAGACACCATTTGTCTAATATACATTTTTAAGCTAAGGAACCACGTTTTTCCATATTTTTTGATCTAGCACCTATTCAGCATATTCAGTTAAATGTTTGTATATCTTTAAGGGGTGACCATACCAATTCAGTATTAAATTGGAGCAATGTTTCACAGAAATAGAAACAAAACACAGTTACTTGGAAAATCCTTGCGTGCTACCCCTAAAAAGAAAATCATTATTTTTTATGAATTTGGCCCAGTGTCTGAATATGGATTTGCAAGTTATTATTTGGGACAGGCATTTAGCGAGGATTTTACCTCACCATGCTCAAAGCAGGCCAGAAAATGAGAAAACAATGGAATAATCACTCTGAGGAGTTCTAGCGCATCTGTATGTTCATAAGGAGTGACAGAAGGAAAAATGAAGGGCAAACTGTAGCTCCCACAATTTTCTGGGTTGTTATTTTCTTCACTAAACCCTCTTACTCTACTTAGATAACATAAGTAGATTACATCTACAGCATTAAATGGGTTTTGAAAGGATATAGTGCTTTAACATTAAATTCTTCCCTTCTTCAGGGCATGAACTGTCCTTCCTTATTTGTTCAGTGTGTAAGCAGCACCTACCAGAATGTGACAGTGATCCTGACTGGGGTCTCAACCAACTGTGCAAATATTAGTACTTGTAATATTATAATAGGAGGCCATTATGGTTAATATTGTGTCATGCCAAGATATCCCAGGGGGACACATCAAAGATGAATGTGCACAGGTAAATTGTCTTGTCCTTTTCTAGAATCTAAAGGAGAAAGGTTTCAGACAACTTCTTGTCACTCCTAATATGAAAGTACAGGCTTAGCCTCAAACATGTATTTAAATCAGAAACATACACTACTATGAAATGAACCATCAGGCCATCCATGAATTTGTTTTAACAATCCAACAACATCACCATTTCTCATTCATCCACTTAGCTTAATTTTCCTACCATCACTTTCATTGCTGAGGTTGTCTCTATTAAGCCATTTTTTGTGCATCATTAACTTTTAACCAGGCATCGATAGCTTTATTGTTTAAATTGCGTATGACTTTATTTAACGTCAGCATTTCTTCTGCCTCCTGACATGAAGTCACATTTTATAACTAATTAAATTGATCCCTGGGAAGCAGAAGCCACTAAACGGAATTATTCGTACCCAAGTGTCAATATATTAAATCAAAGGGCTAATGAGTTGGGTCACTGCTTCTTTTATCTAAAAGCTGCTGCAGAATAGAATTCATACCAACCTCTACTTTCTGCTTTAACAATCAATTTTATTTAAACCAAAGGTAACTAATTAATAAATTTTGATATAGCTGTAAATAATACATTTAAGCCTGTTTTTACCACTTGCACACATATTAAGGTCACTCTTTTAGGCAGAAAATAATGCTTTGTTGATATAAACTGTCTGAAATCATATTTTTTGAATTCCCCACGTGTAAGGAATATTACTTCTAGGTCATAGGAAGTTTCCAAAATGACTTAAAAGGTGTTTTGTAAGTAAACAGTTTTGAGAACTTTTCAGTTTTCAGCCATTTCTATTATAGGCGTAAATCAAGATGAAAATTTGCCTCTTGGAACTGACAATACCGCCTAACGAAAGTGATTAAGAAATGACTAAATTTGTCATGTCAGCTTTTCCTATAGCTCTTGCAGCTGCTGAGTAATATTTTGGATGCTTTCACTATTTACATCTGGACACTACTTTTAAAATTCACCACCTAATAATTCATAGAACTCACAGATTTACTCACAGTTCAGCTTTCTTTGACAAAAGGCTTGTAGATGGTTCAAGAGAGCTATCTTTACTGACGTTGTCTTCAACTAATCTGTTTACATCCAGCTTGTTTAAAACGACATTCTGAAAATCTCCCATGCCTCAAAACCACATTTTAGCACCTATTTGTTTTGCTTGAGAACCAATCAACTTCTCTTATTTTATAACCTTTGGAGAGTTCACCTGTATGGAAACAGCAAGTGTGTTTTGACACTAACTAATGTTTATAAGATATTTATAAGCTACAACTAGGCTTGAAGTCAAAGGGCATTAAAGAAATTCTAACAAAACCAGATTGGGTGTCATTGCCATATTTCTTTGACTGAGGAAGCAAAGATGGGTGAAAACACACCTTGTAGCAGCCTAAACAGCTAAAGTTTTTATAAAGCTTGCCATATGCGTAAGGAGATCAGAAAAGGGATTGAAATAAGACTTTCTCTCATTCATCCATCCTCTTCTCCACAGCAAATAGGACCCTGAGAGGAATGTGACTGAGGCACCACGAGCTCCCTAATCTACATCTACGGCTGCACCCCTCACACTAAACAAACAAAGAAATTATAAACTGGTTTCAAAGAAATACCTGAGCAATCATTGAAAGCAAGGCTGGGATTGTTCACTTGAAACTAATGGTTATTTTAACACATAATGGTGAATTAAAAATAGGATGGCAGCAACATCCTCCTAAAACTTGGGTTTGTTGTTTCACCACTGAGATCAAATGCAATACAAGGAACACCACAGATCTTTTTTAAAAAATGCATGTTCTTGTACCCACACATCATTTGCTTTCTCAAACAGTAAATTAGGGGTTTTCGGCCGGCACAGTGGTTGCCTTATGAAACAACTTTAAATAGTCACTTTTATCCATTTATAAATGGATATACTTTGGAGGGTCAAGTATGTGCCGTTGTTTCACACCACAAATGTTTTCTTTCGTTTCCAATGGTTAAATGTCATGAGAGCGCTTGACCCCACTACAGAACATCATTCAGTACCTGGGGGAAACCACAAATATGGCTGTACCTGTGGCTGGCATGAGATCATTTAAAAATAAAAGATCATTTCAAAAGTGGATTCTGTAGCAGTGAGACATTTGCACCTACAAATATTTATTAAATATGGACTGTCTTAATATATATATATATTCTGTAGTCTTTATTCTTCTCTAATGTAAGGGGTTTTTTTCAATTATATAAAACATTTGGAGCTATAACAACTCTTTCTCATAGTTAGATTAATGGGATACCATGAATGGTCATGGAATATACACAGAATTTTTTTCCCACTTACATGGCTCAGGAAAAAAATCTTTTTGATAAAACTGGGAAAGTTCTATGCAAGTATTTATGTCTTTAGTAGAAATAAAGGGTAATGCCTTTGAAGAAAGACTTAAAACACAATGGTGCTACAACTCTGTCAGCCACGGTTTCCATGCAAAGCACAGGGGGAGTTTCATGTAAAGAATGTTTCCAAATTGTGTTACAGACTTATCTTGTTGCCTGAGTTGACTGAATACAAATTGCAGGCATGATGCTGGAGATTCACTGGAAATAAGTGCTCTAAGATAGACAACCATAGCAAAATCCATTGATACCATTGCAAAAATCAAGCTACAACTGCTGCACCAGTGGCATTTAAAAATGGAACACCAGGGTTGAAAGAAAAAGAAAAGTTTCATTCAGGAAAGGTTCAAATTCTCATCAGTTACAATGGCAGCAACTGTTGGCAAAACATGTGGGTAACAGAGGAGGAGGAGAAGAAAGCATTGTTTTCCCAAAGTAAAATGGTTCACTGCACATCCCCCAGTTAATGGTGTTCAGCCAATATTATAGTTAAATCACAGACAAATCTGTTTCTTCAACTAAGCTACCTAGCAAAGATCCTGATGATATATTTGAAGTTCAGTACTGCCCATGAGAAAACAAAACATGTGAACAATGTAAAATCTACCACTAAATATTTAGTAGTGGCCAAATAGAATTGCTGGGAAACTTATCTGTCATCACATTCAAAAATTGGTTTAGCTTATGGGTTTGGAGAGTTCTGCAAAACGTAAAAAAGAATGGCCCTTCCTAGGGATATTTCCAAAACCTTTTACATGTTGTTTTTTCACCAATGATTGTAAAATGATCTAATTAATTTATTTAAACTCTGGACAATTTTATTTTATTTTTAGAAATTAGCAACCTGGAACATGCAATTAAGAAAAAAAAAATAATTTCTTACGATTTAAAACAAAATCACTCCTTTTTATCTGGTGTCTTCAGTTTCTGGAGAAAAAAATGCATGAATACTAGTGCCAAATAAGTTACATTATGGGTGTCAGTATTAGAAAAAGTTATTTGGGATTCATAAGGGAGTTGGAGATAGACACATAAAATCCAGTTACCACACCACCAGTTGGGTTTTGGGGAGAAAAGTGGGAAGGGAGGGTTTGCAGATGTTAAACACAAGCACAGACATTAATAGCCATTAAAATGGAAAAAGAATTGCTCACTAACATGCTAATGCCAATACTTTAAAAGAATTTTTCCCCTAGTTTTTGCCAGTGATTTCACTGTTATGCCATTGCTGTTACTATACTCCAGTGGAAAGTGATTTGTTGATATCCCCTTAGGTCATTCCAAGTTGTATGGAGCCTCCAGCAATTAGCTGCTCATGTTTCTGTCAGTTTTCTGGTACTAGGCCTTCTTTTTCGTGAGATATTTTTTCCCCCTGTTCGTTTATGTTAGATGTTTTTGGTTCTTTCACTCTGAGCTATACAGATAACAATTAAGCCAAAATTCTCGAGACCAATATAATGTTCTTTGTACTCTAGAGTTAGCACAACAATTTCAGAAGGCATCTAATAGTCTACATAAAGACAGGCAGAGAAAATGTGGTAAGAAACATGAACTATTTATGTACATTTTTATGGTTTATCTTGGCAAATTTTTGCTTATGATTTTCTCTAAATGTGAGCTCTTTGATGCCTACATATACAGACACAACTAGCCTACATGCAAATTTCCAAACTGATGCTACATTCAAAATTGTTGAAGCAAAAGGACAGACTATCTTTATCTCTTTGCTACTTTGAAATTTGTATTTAAAATTCTGCCTATCTACATATTTGTGTTCATCTATTACCTTTTCTCCACAACTTTACCAAATCTAGCATTTTATGATTAGTTAAAAAGGAACAAACTTTTGGGATCCACATGCTTTCGGTGCAATAAACTGAAGGATCAAATTTTTTAACCTAAAAAATTTGGTGCCTCATTTACAGGTGTACTTTGGAATTATATGTCTAAATGATTTCCACTTCATCTGAAAAGTAGTTGTTGTAATTAATTGCTCCTGCCACAAGCTGTCCCTAGGAAGTTGGTAGAGTAAAACCAGGCTAGTCTGAGGAGTATCAGGACATTAAAATACGTCAGTAAGATGCTCAAGATATTTTAATGAAATTTAGGAAGCAATAATTGCATTGGATTTCTCTAGCAAGTTGAATGTACATCTTTCTGAAATATACATAACAGTTATCATACACAGAATTTATTTTCATCCATTCCCTGAGCAAAAAGAAGGATAATTAAAAAGCTGAGCTCTAGGAAACTGGATGATTTCATTTTGCAAGGATTTGTACAACCACTTCTTTATTTTTGTGTTGAATTACTCAAAGTGAAGCAACAGCTAGCTGATCCAAAGTCAGAAATCATGCCAGCCTCACATGAAAATCACTTTCCGGACATTTAAATACATTCTAGTTAAGTTTGAAGCATGTAAATTTATCTTGCTAAGGGTGAAATTAAAAGAATTCCAGTAACAGATTAGTATTACTGGTTGAAAGAGTAGTAGTGATAAAATATTTCTCAAGTAATACAGAAAATCATAGAAAAGAACTGAAGGCTTAGACACACTGACTAGCAATTTGGGATTTTTCTAGTGCTAACAGGCATGCAAACAATTTTTCCAGGCCCCTTTCCAAAAGCCTTTGAGAATAAGTCTTAAGTGAGTATAGCTTTTCATGAAGGATAACAAACTGACAGCCTAAGAGATGGAAAACTTTTAGGCAGGTACAGAGTAAAAATACTATCACTAGTAAAAAAAAAATAGATCAGTGATACCAAAAATTAAATGAACTGGTGATATTTCATCTTTGTGTTTATCTATCTCAGTAGCATATGGCTTTTGTACTTGTATGAATCACAATGAAGCATCAAATGCAAAAGTCAAGAGGCGAGATAACTATATACTTAAAAAGAATTCACAAAAATTACTCTTTCTGTTGACTGCTCCCATTCAAAGGCCTGAATGAACAGGCTTTATAAATATGGGGTACTCATGGAAGCCAAGTATGTCTGCAACCAGATATTTCCTATGTGAATAACTAGACAGGGAATTTTCAAAGGCTTGTAGTAAGCAGTTTCAGCAGCAAATTGTCTCAGCCCTTAGTCACATGTTCCTTAAAAGGAAATCATTAGCAATCTAAAAACTCCCTTTCTTTAGTGTTTTCCAGTGTGTGCTCAGTGTACTGAGACACGTTATAAGTGATATTAACCTATGTCTGAAACAGACACCAAGTTTTTACTCTCCTAGAAATTACCTCGCACGTCCACTGAAGATATATGATGTACCTAGCATGTTCTCCAGTTCATATCCCCCACGTTATTCAGTCCCTACTTAATAGATAATAAAGCCACATTCTAAAACATTTTAAAGTGGTCTTCTGAGCCAAGCACTCAGACTCAGGTTATCTGTGTTCAATTCCCAGCTCCACCCAGGCTTCCTGTGAGACCCTGAGCAACTCACTTAAGTGTCTGAGTTTCTTGCTTGAAAAGTAGCATAAATAAAAGTTCCTTTTTATAACCCTTCTTTTGAGTCTTATCTAGCAAGATTTTGTGGTTCTTTATTGAGAGGAACATCCCTTGCTTCTTAGAAGCAATATGACTGAAGAGTCTAAGATCATCCATACCATGACAAAATATCCACAACATTTGCACAGGCTTGACTCTACTACAGTACCATTCCAATAACCTCAGTTCAGTGCTACCAGTGACTTGTAATTAATTGTAGTCAGTGTCTTCTATTTCAAGGGGAAAAAATAATTCCAAGAATAAATGGCTTTTTGATAAGATTTAAACAAAAGCACAATGTGTTTTTAAAGGAATTCAATTGCCAATTTCAGCAGTGAACTGGGTTCTCTCTTCCATATTTCCTAACCAATTGCTCAGTTTTGTAAGTATATTGAAAAGAATCTGTCAAAACTTTGATTTTTATTTCTGTGTCCTTTCGCTGGTACCCACTTGCTATGTATAACCAGCAACACCAGAATTACACACACTATTAAACTGTATTTTTAATCTTGTTTTTCTGCTGACAGGTGGGAAGATTATGAATCTCCCTCTTTCTCATGGTTTATATTGTCACTAATCATCTCTGATAAAAGCATGGTCTGATACAGTAGAACTGGACAAAGTTTATGCAGTGTCTCTGTATGCAAGAAGCAAGATTAGATGTGTTGTTTGACCACTCAGAATACCTTGGGTATATGGTAGAACTAAATGCTTGAATGGGGAGATGATTGTATGAATTAGATGTAGTTCAAGAAATAAATTAGACAATCAGGCTATTTTAAAATGAAAGACCATTAACAACAAACCTTTTTGGACCATCACTGTGCAGATATTTCAGTTTCTTCAATATTCTTAGACCTTTGATTACACTTTTGATTTTCAAAGCACTTTTAAACAATGAATGAATCAAACAACTGTACACTAACCCCTTTTCTGTAACTGTTGCTATGAACATTAAAGTGAAAAACACAAAGGAAAAATGGCAGAACAAACTAATAGACAGTGGAAAGATTTCTTAGACACCCAGTGTAGAGAGACTTGTCATGCACACACATCTATTTCATATCTTTACACTGTCTCTATGCCTCATAGTAAAGTTCTCACATTATTTTACCTAAAATTCTCCTCCTATTAATTATAAAATTAGTCAGAAGAAACTCATGTTCTTGTAACCATATAAGACTATAAGTACTCCCCAGTAAAAATTTCTGTCAGCATAAAGGAATGACCTATATAAATACAGTATTTTTTATTATTCAGAACTTTCTTCATTTTTTCCAGTTTTTCCCACCACTCTACTTAATATTTCTGCATGTTTTTTGCCAAAACAAATTCAATATCTTTGATGGTATGATGTGTGTATAATCCACTTGTGATTTTTCAGTTAAAGAAGCTATCCCAAACTCAAGGGTGTTATAACTTTTTTCTACTGCTACTCCATATTTTCACTTATACCCCTGTGTATTTGCATATGCATTTTAAATATGTCTCTAAAACACCAATAATCCCTCTTTGAAGTACTGAATGGAAACCAAAAGATCAGACATTTTTAGTTCATGACTTTTCTCTCACTACAGGAAACACTCTGAGATCATAACTTGACAGCAATTTCTCTTGTCTTCCAATCCTGAGAGGTTTTCCACTGCAATATTTATTCCAAGTAGGCTGATTTTATTTGGAAGTGTTACTAGGCCATAGGTCTTAGATCAACCAACAGCAGGGAATATCTCCATTCCCTGATTGCTTCTGGAATGCAAACTGTTAAAAAGTGACACGAGAGGTTTCACAGGTTCAAGGGCAGATACAGGCAATGGATTTGTGACTTTAAGGAATTTGGCTTCACTGTCTGCTGAGGTGAAAGCTTGAAGTGAAGCTTTTCCTGTGATTGTGTTATTGATAGCATCTCTGCCCTTTTGGATCCTCTGATTCAACAAGTTTTCACACCGGTATTTTTCATGTAAATGTACATTCAAGAAATCCAACCTGTCTGCAGGAGTCTGGAAAAAAATCCCCCACCTCAGTCTAGCTGTCTGCTTTCACCAAGATTGTAGGAACTTAGTTCTACTTGAAACATCTATTTTTCTATCAAATTCCACTGAAATCCACCAGCAGGATGAAAAGTTAGTGACACATGCACTTCAAGGCACACAGCAGAGCTGCACAGAGCTCATTTCCACAATCAGGTTAACAATACAAATCTGGTACCTTCCTTTTCTACTCAAGTTGCCAACCAGACAGCTCCAAAAAGTGAAGCTCCTTTTTCTCATGTTTTACTACAGCAAGGCATCTTCACAGGACTGACTATAATGCTACAGACAACCTATATTCAGAAGGAAAATTATTAAAACTCCTACAATTAAACTCCACTTCATGGTTTTGTTTGCAGGATGTGACACCTCCCTCCTCAATGCAGAAAGTCTTCCCATGCCAATGGTCTCTCTGCAATCCTTCTCCCTCCCCAGGCACTTGTTCCCCTGCTTGCTCTCCAGCAAGATCTTTTTTATGAACTTGTTTTACTCACTAAACTGAATCAGATCATATAGCTACTGATGTCTGCACTGTCTGCCGAGATAAACAAAGATTTCAGAAACTTCAGGGCTTCCTTTCCCCAGAAAGATCCCTCTGATCCAGAGTGAAGAAGAATGAAGAGTCCAAGAACCACAGCAAATGTAAAATGCGATAAATGAGGGAGTGCTGGGTAAAAGAGTAACACTCTAATGTAAGTCAGGCCTTCTTTAAATGTGAGGGATAAAATGTCCTGCTGTGCCTCTGTAAGATGGAGCCTGTGCTCAGCTCTTTCTCACACAGTCCTGGATTCATGCTGAATCCGAGCATGGTTGGTCCCGTGTCAGGAGGACACAGCTCCACTCCTCTCACATCTGGCTCTTCCTCCCAGGAGAGCCCCCAGGGGCTGAGCAGGATGGATTCTGTGGTGCACACCAACCCATTTCTCTCATGGGGGTACCACCCACCACCCAGCTGTAGGGACTCCAGTACAGTCAGAGATGGGATAAAAAGCCTGGAAAGGGACTGGGAAGCACATTAACTCAGCCACAGAGAGTCTAGAGCTATCTGCCCAAGAGAAGAAGCAAGTGGCTTCCTCTGGGTTACAGTACGTTTTTTTTAAGATCTTTTCATGATATTGTCTCATTTTAAGCATCATGAAAAATAAAACAGTTAGATGTCCCAGTCATTCCTCAAATACACACACTTTTCCTGGTTAGGAAGTTTGCCTAGCTTCCCTAGCACAAGATCACTGCATGCAGGTGAATTATTATGAGGAAGTGGACTGGTGTGGTTATAAAATGAAGTCTTTTATATTAGAAACAGGGCTTATCATAAACCTATCAATGAACACATGGGGAAAAAGGTACAAACTGTCAGGAGAAAATTATAGACCAGATATAAAACACAATAATGAAGTCCTTGACAAAGTACCAGACTTTGTCCAGGCACAGGGGAATCTCCTTCCTAAGATACACAAAAAACAGTTCAATATATTTTAAGGCAAAAAAATTCTAGCTTCAAATTCCTGAAAAATAATTTAAAATTTATGGATTAAACATGGAAGCTACAGGTCTGTCTGAAGCTCTCTTACTATTGCAATACCCTAATGAAGTTAAAGCACTTCTCTTGTACCTGGTATGTTAGAAAGAATACTAGATCACAGAGTATAGAGTATTACAAAAAGGAATAAATTAAGTGAAACTTATATCCAAAAATATAATTTAAGTCTCCAATGCACCAAAATCTCAATTATTTTAGTCAGTTCCATAAATCTAATTTAGATAGGACTATTGTCAGAAAATTCATAGTACTGCCACCAAACATTCAGAAAGCATTAGTTTCACAAGACCTCACGTGCATAAAATGGAAAACATTTTAACTATGCCTCAGCAATGCCAACATAACAAAGGGAAGAACCTGAGAGCTACAGCAGGTGACAGATTGACTGCTTCTTTAGAGCAAAATCTCCTAGCAAGATCTTTTTTCAAGTTGTGCAGCGTATTCCAAGCAAATCACTGAAACTCCAAACAAAATTCTAACTGGTAAATTTGCAAAAAATATGTAGGCTGAGATGAAATGTATCACCACAAATGAAATCTTTTACATTCTCTTTTCTCTGACATGTGCAGACCTTCTGCAAAGAAGGAAAGAGAGCATTATTTTGCTCAGTACCCAAGGCTCTGTTTCCATGGGAAGCATGTGCCTATCTAGAGCAAGTAGTTTGGTAAGAAATGTGACTTTTAAATGCTTGTTTCCCATGGTTTTGCATGAGATGCAAACGCAGAGTTTTGTTTCTCTGCTGTCTATTAAAGCTCAGATCAAAATTTGTCTGAACTTAGGGCATCTTTACATCCCTTTCACAGTTAAATTATTCAAGTTCTAATATGGGGACAGGCCAGTCTGAAGCCTTTACTTCCAGGACAAGCTGAAAGGCTTTATCAAGGCCACTAATATCATGAAACTTAACTGGATGCAATAACTTATGGACCTTTTCCTGTATCTCAAATATTGTCACCTAATTACCTATTGTGTCCAAAAGCTCTTCAGTTGGAACTATGAGTGAGACACACAGCCCAGCTATTTGAAAGTTCTTTCCTTAGGAAATCAAAGTTAAAAATGCTTTGATTTCATGGATTGCATAGAATTTTTTCTTTGAAGCTAAATGCTATGATAAACACAGGAAACAAACAGGCACTCATTACAAGTATTTTATGGAAGTAAGCAGCATACAGTAATAAACCTCCCACAAGACAAAGGTGGTTGTTGGTAAATACAAAAAAATAGCTAAGAAATGGGGAGAAATTCAAGACTGAGTCAAAGCATCAAGCAGCAAAAATGTGAGAAGTGTTGATTATTCCTTCTTTCTTCAGTAGAGAGATATGCTTCTTTTATATGATTAATATTTCATTCTGATAACCAGACAACAATGCAGCAAAGGTATAAAAGTTCACTGTCAGCTGGTAACAGTAAGCATTTCCATCTTCTTTTTGTCTATTGTAAAAAAACCCTAAGTACTGTGGAGCCAGAGCTTTAATACTCTTCGCAGCTCTTCACAAAAGCCTCAGTGAAATCTGGGTCCTGTCATAGCATGACAAGAAGATAATCTGTGTGGGACCTTCCTTTCTGATTAGAAGGTGCTTTCTCTTAATCAGATGAAAAGTCTCTTGGTAAGAAACCCCTCCTTCTCCAGAAAATGAAAACAAATCTTTAGAGAAAGGCTTAGTCAGAATCTACATGGAATCCAGGTTAAACCATTTTTCCTGGGCCTTATAACTACCAAATGCCCCTGCATATACACAGCCTTTTAACTTCCTTTGAAGCAGTGTTTTAATCCAGGCAAGATTTCCCCCTGCAATATAGGCCTTGTAGCATTAATATCTTCATGGTCCTGGATGCTGAAGCTCAAGTGTTATGCACTTTGTCATCTCTAGGGAGAAAGGAAATAAATGGGTGACTTTAAGCCTTGACAGTTGTAAAACTGTTACCAGGATGAAGAAGGCAGATGTACAGATGTACTGTTCTGTAGAGGTGTTCCTGAATTGCAGAGGTAAGTAACATCTGGGACAGGTTTGTGGCTTCTGTCCCATCAGAATTCATTTATTTAGTGAGAAGAAATAGAAGATTATTTACTTAATATCAGCTTTTAAAAAACCCTTCTCAACAAGTGCTAAGGAAGTGCTAAGTTCTTTCCTTCTGCTATTTTTCCCTTCTTCAGCATAAAAAAGCAAAGCCTGGAAGGAGCAGATAAGCTGAGAGTCCTACATGCCATTCCAGTGGTCAATCATCCATTCCATTCTTCTCAGAAAAGTAGATATTGTTCATTTAAAATGCTATCTCCAAAAACTTTAATTCTTATTGCTGGAAAACTGTCTACTCAGGAAAGATTTTAAGTATTTAAGATTTTGGAACTAGTTTCATTCTCATCTTCCTATACATACAATAGAAGCTCAAAGAATAAAAATTGCTCAGTTAATTCTATGAGGATACCTGGTTATGTTGCCTAGATTATGTAATGGATATACTGAATCAAAATACTGAAATTAGGGAAAGAAAAGTCTTTCTCTAACACTTTTTGAATTACAATTCTTTTATGTAGATCTGAGAGACTGCAAGTTTCTCAACTAATTTAAAAAAATTCTGATAATTATAATCATTATATTGTAAATAAAATACTATAATATATTGGTTCTGAAGGAGGACACTTGAACTGGAAATTTTAAATAACATTATAATATAAAAGTCACATGACAAAATTGATCCAAAAAGCAAGTTGCTGCTACCAAGGTCATTCTATAATTGTTGCTGTTGTCTCAGCTTTCACAACTGCACATGCACCACGTCCTGAGCATGGAGTACAAGCTTTGATGCCACACAACCCAAAGCCCTTCCCCATGCCATGCTGAAGCCTGTTCAGCCAATGACTTCACAGAGCAATGGGAAAACACTTTTTTCCCACCTGTTTGGGTTCTGATTTGAAGAGGATCATTGTGTTCTGATTGAGAAGAATCAAAAGGGCTGTTTGTTTCACAAGGGAGTTTCTTGTTTGTTTCAGAGTAGGAAATAAGCCTGAAACCACGTAGTATTTCTTGACAAAGTGCTTTGCCAGTGGTGACCACAACTTTTTCAAACTGTTGCATTGGAATGGCTCATCTTTCTCTCAAGGTAACAACAGAGTCCTCTGATACTTTCCAAAGAAAATAACTGTGTTTTCCACATTAAAAAATAAATAAATTACATCAATCTGTCAAACTATGGACCTATTCTCTACACAGAATGCCAGCTGCCAGTAACACAGGAGGCACCTGAGCCCCACATTGGAAAAAGGGTGTAAAAGACCTACTTGTAAGAGTTAGCACCACTAGGCTACACAAAAGGCACCATAAAGGTCTTCTTATGTGTATAAACACATATTCAGACATATTTAAATATGCACTGAGAGGCTTATAAAAATCATACCACACTAGACATGTAATTAAGTAAATATTAATATGCTTTACGCATGCTGAACCATTTATCTTGACAATATTAATTGTCATAGTTGCATAAAGCAATAAGCATTAAAGGTAATTCCTACTACTACATGTGAGGAAAGGGGAGGCTGAGAAAGAAGAGGAAGACATTGGAATTTTGAAAAAATCTTTCTGAGAGCTTAAAGAGATAGTGATTTTCATTGTGCACTCAAAATTAAAATTAGTACACCTTTTTCTTTCAGGACCTTTAAAAGGGCAATTTTGTAAAGAGAAATAACACTTTTGTACTTTTAATGTATGTTTATGTAAAATGTGAGTGGCAGTTCCATGTTAATAGACCTTGTTTAAAGGAAAGAAAAGAAAAAAAAATCAGTTGCTGAACTATGGTGAGTAATTAGCCCCTTAGCATCCCCTTTCTCCAGGAATGCTTCCTCCTGAGCTGGCTCTTTTAAATAGCTCCAGTCCTGGCTGCCTTTGTTGAGCTTGGAAATTGTGCACATATGAGAGAAATTAAGCCCTCATTTAACAGGGACACATGTCTGTCAAGTCCAGAGGAACAAAGGCTGGTCCCTGGGGGCTACTCAGCTCCCTGAGGCTGCCACTCATTCTGTTAGCAATGCTTACCCTTTACAGATTGTGTATAAAACCCAATAAATCATTTCATCTGCTCTGGTTAATATACACATGAGCCCAGGACTTTCTTCAAAGTATTTTTTTGCTTGCAACTCCTCACATTTATTAAGAAGTGACCTCCCTTTGCCAGAGTTTAGCCAGGTTTTTACCTTCATGCTATAACATTAATGTCTGTGAAGTAAACCTGAAACATTTACTGTCAGAGACATTTGATGCTACATCTATTTCACACAGGAAATGTTTTACAACTCTAATGGTCAATAATCATCAGTGTCTATTGTATAAATTACTTATATATTCTGTTCCTCCTAAAGTTATGTATAAAATGCCTACATATTTCAACTGATAGCAAAACAAGAGGGTAAAGAAAATTACAGGTTTGTAGCTTCACATATGAAGAGACTCCTTTCCTAATTAAATCAAACCAAAAGGAAAGTACTAAAGATATCATTTTAGTTTTGTTCTTTACAAAGTATTATCACAAAGACACATCTATGGATAAAATAAAAGAAAGAGGACTCTGATGATTAAAAATATCCCTAATTGCACAAAGTGATAACTGAAGTAAACACATGCAAAACAAAAATATTCATAGACAATATATCAGCTATGTCTGAGCTCTCTGTGGTGGATGGACACACTTATCCTCACACACAGAGCAGAGGAATATTTCACAGTTAATAAAAAGAGAGTAAAATGAAATGCTGTCATTTCCACGTGAGCTCTTTTTGTATTTAAAGGAGGGCCTAATTCTGTACTTCTAGTATTAGACTGACATAAATGGAAAGAACATGAACAACACCAGCTGAGGAAATGGCACCCTGCACTGCATTCAATGAAGCAAAACTCTCACTAAGTTGAGCGTGAGTTTTTCCTTTCACTTGAGTGTAGGATTAAGCCAGTACAGAAAAATTACTGGTGTAGAATAAAAACAAATTAAAGTGCAGAGTTGTATCTTCTTTCCCTGAAATGGTGAAAGCAATATTTCAGTGCCTGCTATTAACAGGGGCCTTTTTTTTTATTTTGTCCACTCCACAATTTTTAGCTAACACATTGAAAGCCTGCCATTTCTCAAGCAACAATATTACGCTTTGTATTGAAAACCACAAAATAAAGAGGGCTGACTGTTCTGACAGCTTTAATCCTGATGATACTTGGAGACCCAAGTAAAAAGCAACTGGTACAGCATGGAGTTTTCCCTGCTCAGCAGGCAGAGAAAAAGCAGTTCTGGATTTGATAAGTAAAACCAGATATAGTTGATGGTTACATGCTAAAGCCCTGCAATTAATGGAAAACATCAATGGTCGAATGAACTTGCTTATCAGTGGGGTCTTTGAGAAGGTATTTTCTCCCATCTTGTTAAAAACTCATCAACTATACAAGTCAGGATTTTTATTTTTTTTTTTGTATAAAGAATCGTGCATGTTCCACTGTTGTCAAAGGGAAAGACATAAAATATCAAGACTCCAGATCCCATTCATATATTAAATAAACCCCTGTGTGCGTTGTTATTGATATTCCTCACTGCAAATTCGTGCCACAGTAGCAATGAAAAGCACCAGGCAGGATTATGACCTCAACATGATGTGCTTCACAAATATGAAGATGTGGCCCACTTGTCCCGAAGGATCTGACAGTCAGAAAAAAACTGATGCAGTAATAGATTTTTTTGTTAAAAATAGTAATCACAGTTAAAAAAACTTCCTTCCTTAGACTGTCATCAAAGGCTACAATTTAATGTATATTAAAATCAAGATATTAACAAATAATAACTTCATACAAACAAATCTCTGCAAAGAGAACATGATGCTATTATAACATGCCCCTGCAATCCTAAAAGTGACAGAAATGCAACCAATAACATATTTCTTAGTAATACAAACTGTGCAATGCAATGTACATATTTACATTGTTCAGCTTATTAGGGATCTACACCTTTGCTTTCACCACAGCAACATGAAGTGCCTTTCTGAATAAATTACTGAACAGACACCAAAAAAGAAAGTGACATGTCTACTATGCAGCCACAGCAACAATCAAGAACGATTCTGAAAGTGTAAGTAAATGAAAAATAAGCCATTATCAGCAAAAATAAGTGTGTCATAAAAGTCATTTTCATTCTGGAAAAAACTTGGTTAAGCCTGATTTGAACTGGGTTCAAATGAAAAACTTTGGTCCACAAACCACAAAACAAAGACTTTCATTTGAGCAGAATTTGTTTCACTCCTCAATGCCCATATCAGATTTACCTGGTAACAGAAGATCAGTTTCTAGAGCTGGCCATAAGCAAGCCTTACCCCAGGGTGGATTTTTTTCCCTTGAGCAAAAGTGATCAGAAACTCTGAGCCACTTTATCCACCCACTCTTTATAGATCAAAATGCAAAATGTTGCCGTGAAAACAAGGGAGAATATGCAAAGGTGTTATATGCTATGTATGCCACTGACATAATACTTTAATAGGATATGCTGTAATTTCCTGCAATTAATATCTTAGCAGAGCTATAAAGGCTTTTTTCCAAAATTATACCATTGCATTTACAACACTAAAATTAACGTTGTGTCAACCTTTCCATTATAAGCCCCCTTTTTCAGAGGTTTATAACTTGGCTGTAAAAATACGTTCTGGCCTAAAATGTGGCATGTAAGATCCCCATTTAGAAACAGTCATTTTGATTAAATAAAAAACATTATTTGAGTCTGTTTCAAGTCTTGACTGCCCTACAAACTGTGTGAGGGACCGCCAAGAAGTGTAGGCATTCTTTGAATAAAAACTTATTTTCTCTCCACAATAAAGCCACTGTTCAAAGGATGTTTCACAGCCACGGAATTTGCTCCACATCTGTAAGGGAAATACGTGGATTTGGGAAACTACAGACTTCAGTGAGAGTAGCCTCTCCACTTGCCTGTTTGTGTGTGACAATGGCTGTACTTCTGGTCAGCAGCTCAGCCACATGGGAGACTCAAGCTACCAAAAATGGTTTTCATTTGCGGCCAGGCAGTGGCTGAGAGGAACAAACACATATTTCTCTGTCTGGCTGAAGTGGATTCACTCTGGCTAAAAGCTCCAACAGAGTAAATTAAGGGAAGTGATAAGTTGACAGAAAGTCACAATAAAAAGTATGATCAAGATGGTAGAGAGCCACCCTATGAATTCTGAAACCACAGATTTCAACTCTGTCAGATTTCATGTAAGAACTGGATGGAGTCACTTCGGAAATTTAACTAAGGTGCTTAAATTAGGAACCTCGTTGTCTAATCAACAGAAGGTAATTCACAGCACCTGGACTGCTTTATATATGGAGCCAAAAGTCCTAATTCAGTCACCCAAATTAGATATCTAAAATTAGATGCCCCCAAATATCTATATGCTTTTTATTCTGCCTCAAAAGAGTGCTGTGAGGATAATACACTTCAGCTTATGAGACACTCAGATATGCAGTTACAGAGGAGATGAGTATCCTGAAAATATATCACCAATAAAATTCAATGAGATGGAAAAGGCAAAGCTAGAAATGTGATAGTAGTGTTTGTCATACCAATCACTCCTTGTCAGAGCAAAAACAAGTGCCATACCCCCTCTTCTGAGTACGGTTTATCTCTATATATTATATTATATACATTGCTTTGCCAAGTACAGCAGCTCAGTCTATGCTTAGGCTATTAGGTATATATTGCACTATTTTGTTACCTGTAGCAAGTAGCCATGCAACTCATTTGTCTAGCTGATCTAGATTTTAAGCTAAACATATATTCCTCCAACTGGTTAATCTCTCATTTACAGAATAAAAATGCCTAATACATTACTTTGAAATAAAGTTCCCTAACTCCGAAGTGCCCTTCCATACTGTGTGACAGTGGTGTGCCTCAAGATGGATTTCACACTTCACCATCGACTGTGAAGTTCTTTGCTTTTATTATTTGGTGTTACAACTTTAATGGTTTCTTACACCGTCATTTTGGATGGGTGAATAAGATTAATTCAGCATTTCATAATGCACCATTGTATACTGTTTACATCATTTATTTTCTTTTTACTGAATGATTACAAATTTCAATTTAAAGTTAATAACATTTTGTGGGAGTTACTGCATGAGAATTAACCGTGGTGATGTCAGTGCACCCCTCTGGAATTCAAAAGATATTTCGCTGTGTTATATCATGTGCCGCGCAGTATATCAATTTTTATTTCCCATCCCTCAAGTGTGGAATGCACACTGTGTAACTTCTAAATTCTCAATATAGACATAATTTACCCAAGCTGTGCAAATGCCCAACTTGGTGAAGATGATATATACAAGATTTATATTAAAGACTAGCTCTTTCAAGGAAGCAAAAGCCTTGCATGCTATACAAGCCACTATATTATCTAATTATTTGGGGAGAGGGGTTCCTAATGTTACAGACAAAGGGAAATAGCATGTAAACTGCAGTCATAAACCAATTTTTCCTTACTTTAACTACTTTAAGATTAGATAGGTAAATCCCAGGCAAGGCTATTTATCTTCCTTGAGAACTATGCTTTGACATTTTTGTGAGTGTCTGGATTAGTTGGTTGCATAAAACAGTGAATATTAGAAATATTCACTCACTTTACTTTTACTTACATGCCGTCAAGTGTATACTACTAAATGTTAAACAGCATCTAGTTTGCTCATTTGCTGGATTGCACATACAACTACTTTCGTTATGTGAATTCATAATTCCTGGATGCATTCAGAGAGCAATGTACTTAATTCTTCCTGCTGTCATGATATTAAATATATTAAAAATAAGTTTTTATGCTCAAATTGATTCAGTAATACACTTACATTTTGGAATATTCCCACAATTACAACTAAAAAATGCTTTGATTCCTTAGGCCAAGATTTATTTCATCTGATAAATTCAAGTTTTTATTGTGAGATTTCAAGAAGTACTTGACAATTTATTTGCTATATGCTTTTGGCCTTTTTAATGTGGAGCTGTGCTTCATCATTTTCCTCCAAATACCTGCTTCTGCAGACAGAAAATTTGACCTCTGATATCATCACATTCCAGCCTTGCCTGTATATCTGAATATCTCCATAAATCAAGCAATTTCAATACTAACAGTTATGAACTTTTTTCTTTTTTCAGTGTCTCCTGATTAGTGCATCAAATAGTGGAGGTGACGGGAGTTAAAAAAAAAAAAAAAAACAAACAAAAAAAACCAAAAGCAAAAAACAAAAACCATGCAGAACCTTATTGTTTTCCCTCTTGGCCATCACGTGATTGTCAATCATAAAAATCATCACCGACAAAGTAACTAATTAGAAATGAAAGGCCAATATCTCAAGTAGTTTCTGTCAGTCCTGGGATATGTTTCCATGTAACGCTGATGTAAGACATGAAAAAGAGCTGACGTGCCCAAATGGTTGCCTGGTTTTTTCCAGCTACATCTGTTTGCCTAATGAAACAAATTACATTCCCTAAAATCCCTGCTGCATTTATACCTTTGATATTCCAACCACAACACTAATATCCTAAGTCCTTTCTTGCAAGAGGTGCTCACTTCTGCAAAGTGAGTACACAAGTCACCAAACACTGCCTGAGCAGGTATTACTCAAGCAAATAAGGCTTCACATGATCAGTCCTGTTGGATAGGCTGCCAGTTGGCAGCATTTCCACTCTCAGTTATCCATTTTTCCTTTGTGTACATGGCACTTAGGAATGAAACTGGATTTCTGTGCTGGAGAGAATAGTGTAGTACTACTGCGCTATCCCAAATATTGCAATATTGAAAGGAGTCCATCATCAGACTGACAGAAGGGCACCAGAGAGGTTCAGAGGGGAATCACCTCTGCCAAACTCCTTGGGAGCTAGACCAAGGTGCCTAGCTCAGCCATGGCAGTCTCTCCACACTGGGATGGAAAGGGCAGAGCACCAGCCAAGAGTGACCCCCAGGCAGCAGCACAGGTGGGCAGCAAATATTTGCTTGATCCTCTGCTGTTATTCAGGAGCTGGTTATAATCTGCCTCTAAATTAAAAGGCCTCAGATCATAGGCTCTTCTGTAAGTCAAGCCTGTAGAAGAAGTGTCTGGGCTGAATAGAATCAGTGAGATTTTAGCCTCTGGCTTTGGCAGAGGCACAGCTGAGAGCAAGCCCTTAAGCCACTGGTGAGGCTGCAGCACAGCAAGCCCCAAGCAGACAAAGCAGCAGGACTTGAACTGGGGATGCCTATGTCTTCACTTCCAATTTTAAAACATGCGTGGGAGAGGGAAAGTGGGAGGACAGCTACTATCATTTTCTGCACCAACATGAGCCCAAGAAACAATGACATTTACTTTGGTTTAACTAATTTCCACACATCAGATCATGTTCGGCACCCGTGTGCCAAAGACCTATTCTTCAAGTCTGTTGAAATACCACTTTTCGAAACATGTGTGCTAACATTTGGCCAACACCACCACAAGATCATTTTATTAACTTGTAGCTCATTTCATAGACTGCTGCTCATGTTGCTAACATATGCTATTCTACCATTTACTGCTCTATAATTAGAGAAGTCATATGAAAGAGATACACAAGGCTTAATTTTTGCATTAAATACAATTTGTTTAGACTCGGGTAGGCGAAATAAGGAAAAAAAAAGTCATATAATGAATTAGAAAACTGCAAGACAGCTAATTTAACTCTTAAAAGGTTACAGTAAAATTTAGTTAAAACACAACCTCCCTGCCCCCCTTATAACTGCATATAGTTTTAAGAGTCAAATCCAGAACTATATTCTGCTCTGCCAGGGTAAAACTAGTTTCCAGGGACTGAGGGCCTCAGGGGCAGAGCAGCTAGCAGGATCCTTGCAAAATGGGGAACCAAGGGGAAAGATCAGAAGCTTACAAGTAGCAGAGGAGTACGAACCTTTCACACATTGTGTCTTTTCTGCCACCACCATGCTGTTATGCCAATGCATTTGTAGTGTGGAAGTTGAATAAAGGATAAAGAGCACCACCAGAATATTTATTATAGCATGCGCTGTTCAGAGAAGGCAAGGTTCCTGCACCACTTCTCTTTCCTCACAGCTGACAGAGAAAATTCCAAGCCAGCCAGCCTTGAGGATGCCTTTTACTGGGAAAAGCTGGCCGATAATAGATCTTTTGCCTGAGTAATTATCACATAAGGACTTTAGAACTCATTAATAAGCCAGTATGCAATAATAAATAAAATATGAAACATTTGACTTTGATGTTTAGCGTATTTGTCTTTCCTCCCTTGGATCAGTTTCAATTTACACCAGGCAAGTTAGGAGCTGGACAGGAGCCGTGGTGCCACACCCAGGGCAGAGCCTCGCGAAGTGGAATCAGCGATCTAGCAGCCAGCTACAAGCTACAGGCACATAACAGCATCTCTCTCTTCCAACTGCACACGACTGCATTGCAGAAGGCAGTTGGATATATATTATTTTTAATACTGAGCCGCTTAAAAAACAGTAAAAATATATACCAGTGACGGCTGGGAATCAATTCACAAGCAAACTGGGGTTTAAGGGAAATGCATCCTTTCTACTGTAAATTAATAAACTGCAGCTATAGTTTATTAAGCCACCACAATATTTTACATTTTCTACTGCCATAATCTTGACTGCCTATAAATTACAGTACTTTTACCTATTCTTTAATCCAGAAACATCATTATTAAAATGTTTGATGGAGGCTGCACTGCATCTATCATTACTTGTAAAAGTTAATTAGATTAGATAAAAGAAATAATTAGATTTGCATTTTTATCCTGGTTTTAAACTTCCAAAGAAGATCACAACAGTTTGCCTGTGGGCAATTAAAAACAGCATACAGCAGTGAAATATAAAGGCAAAAAAGGTCTGTTTTTCCTGGCTAATTCATGATTGAAGATACAATTACAAAATATTTTAAGGGTTTGCTGAAGCTGGGGGCTATTCCTAGACTTCTAAGCTTTGTTTATAACTCTCTCTCTCTTTCAAGGGAGTATCTGATCTGCGTACCCTGCCAATAGAAGTATCAAATTGCTTTCAATGGCTTTATTTGGTCCTGTGCAGAGCTTGCGGGAAGGGGATCAGTTTCATGATCAATAACAAAAAAAAAAAAAAGATAGAGGAGAATATTCCCTAGTGCTGGAACAGTAGCACTGCCACTGCTTTTGCTTGTCAACGCTAAATAGAGTTTACAAAGACAACCTCAGAGAGCTGACAATAACTGGATTCCAGCTTGTGCATTTTCAGCAAGCTCTCTGCAAGGGGCTTTAACCTGTCTCCAAAAGGCAATAAATGAAAGGTTCAGCTCTTAAAATTAGAGGTCAGTTACATACTTAATGATGAAGCATATCTTTAAATCTATTTCTACTATTATTATCCTAGCAAAAAATTAATTAACCAGGTCAGGGAGGCTATGAAGGCTAATGTGGAATGTAATTATTCCTGATCTTTAGACGTGCACTTCACATAAAGAGATAGTCCTTATTCAGCTCACCAGGTACCTCAATTGTCAGTAGTTAATCATGGATAAGAAGAGTGACTCATTGGTTCAGTCTCTTAAGTTTTACTTATGATTCAAATGATTCCTATTCAAAGACAGTTTAAATAGTTGTCATTTTATGTTACTATTCTTTCGTCTGTTTACTATCACAGTAATCACATTCACTATATTTCAGGGAAACAGAAAATGTAAGAACATTTATAGGAAAGTAGAACAGCATGAATGTATAGATTAAAACTAGAAAAAATACTATTAGGAATAATTTCTAGTGGCTGAATTAAAAGAGAATACTTATGAGAGCAGAGGAAACCAGTTTCTCTATGCAATGGAAATTATACTGATTCAAATAGAAAGCAAAATGCTCTGCAATGGCATAAAGCACAGTAAAGATTATGCAAAGGCATTAAGGACAGAACAAGGTGAAGGGAAATGGACAAAAGCAGACGGGGCCATCTTTAACAGTTATCTTTACCACAAATTTCTGTATAAAAGCTCAACCATCACTGTCCCTTTCAAAGATTTCAGCCACGATTTTGTACTTGCTCTAATGGAATCTACCCACAAGCTCTAAAAACTTTCATCCCTTGAATCCACACACCTCCATTCTAAGAGGGGAATCCTGGAACAACAGGCTCTAAGCATCAGTGGGATCCACCTCTTTTCCTCAGATGGGTGTGGTGGGAGTCAGAAGAAGTCCCCAAGCCTCATTCTGAAAGGGCTGAGTCCTCGTAATGAGGCACAGAATTCACAGGGATTTCAGGACCTCTGGTTTGGAAATATTTAAGAAATGCTTGTCTTCCCTTTTTCCAATCTAATCTTCATGATTTACTACCAAATTCATCCTGTAACCAGCTTTTTCACTTATTCCTAAATATTTCCACTTTCGTAGCACAGGTTAAGCGATGTTCTTGAATTAGTCCAATTTTTTTCCCCTCTACTTCAAAATGAATATTTTTTTATTAAACAAAAAACCAAAAATACATATTTTACAAAATCTTAATCAACCTGGAGACTGATCTGTGAGCTCTTATTTGCCCCATATTATTTTCTCAACTTTAATTTGCACTGAAAGCAGTGATTTCTCTGCACAGCATTGCGGAACGAAGAACTTAATTTGGCATACTAGATTTCCTCCCATCTCTGTGGACTCCTCTGTAGAAGAGTGTTTATGAACATTATGAACATTTGAGCTGAAAAGTAATAATATACTGCATTTATTTGGAAATTTTCTTTTAAGATTCTCAAAACATTACATTTAAACTGAGGAAAAGGAAATGATTTGCCAAATTTCTGATAGTCAGAGACATGACTGAGGAGAAGTCCAGATTCCCACTCCCTTTAGCCAACAAAACGGCTTTCCCCAACACACATACCCTGACAGAAACATTAGTTTCAAGTAGAAAACATGAGATGATTCTGCAGAATATTTAATGACCTCTGTACTCCTGAAATACCTACCTTGTTTTCATACACTAGGCCTAGATAAAGTGCTCTTTGCTCATAGATTTTTGACAAAGTTTTGCATGTATAGCAAGTCTGGAGTAAGGTGCTCCAGTAAATGATCTCAAAAAAAAAAGAACCATGCAAAAAAAAACAAAAAAACAAACAATCCTTGCACCAATTAAATGAAAAAAGGTGTTAAAATTATTACATAAAGAGATAATATACAGCACAATTTAAATATTAAATAGTAAGTAATGCAAACTCTCAGTATACTAACACAGTAGTTGTGCAGGGGAAGCATGCATTACTTTAATATAAATTATTTAAAATTTGGCTGACATTCTAAGACCCTTCTAAACAGTTAAACTGGGTGCACTTATTCACAGAGACTCTAGTTCAAGAATTAACGCTGCACCTCAGGAGAGGAGAGTTGACACACGGCGTGTCTCGTGATGAGAACATTGCATCAGCAGTGCCCCTCTCCCGCATCCTGGAGAACACGCTGTACTCGCCTCGAGTAGCTGTGCCATGAATAGGACCCTGCCCAGATGGAACTGGCACCTGTGCCACTCACATTTTGTAATCTCTGCAAAAGGGGAGTGGCAGGGAAGGGTACTATTGTTTTCCCACGAATACGAAGTACAGATAAGAGCCCGCACTATTCTCTGTAGGTAATCACTGTTTCCTGAAAATTGTTGCTCAAGAGTGTCTTTGAACAAACCTTCTAAACAAAATCAAGTTATTGAGGACAGAGCTGCAAATTATACCAGGCCCAAAAACTAAAAAGGGAATGTAAATATTTAGTAGAAATTTTGTTTCCCCTTCAAGACATGGAGAGCACAATTTACCTCATATCACATCAGATCTCTACACTAAAGGCATTGGCATCTATATCCTTTGTAGTTAATGGAGAAAAACAGCCATTTTAGGGAACAAATTATCTGATATGTTTTAAATATCTACCTAAGGACAACAAAATTGTATCTTGAAACTATTCATTTTGCTTCTCACTGCTCACTACAAGAACAATCTGGATAATTAATTGAGATAGAGTCTGTTCTACAGTTTCCTATTTTTGGTAGTATGAGTTCCACCCAGAGTCACCAGTGTGACTTCAGTACTGGTATTGAGGTTTCTTGGGAAGATGGTGGCAGAGGATCTGGGAGAACCAGCACAGCACTATTTCTGTTACCTGCCTCCTGTTTTGCCTCTGTTCCAGCTCCAGGCCTTAAGGAACTACACGCCTCAAACTGTAACACTCATCACCAATTCTGCAGCAGCAAACCTACTGCAACCTGCAGAAGCAACTTTGCAACTTCTCTCTCAAGCAACTTCTGGCTGCCAAACCTGCCATAAAATTAAGACAGAACAAATAAACAAAGAGGATCACTTGGCTCACAAATAAATGGACTCTGTGAGCTGGTGTTTAGTCTAGAAGACAATCTCCCAGGAAAATTTCTTTTAGTAATCATAAGACCATTGGATGTTTGACTTGGCATCTGCCCAGCGTGCCTCATGCTTCTGACTGGAGCCTCCAGTGTTCCTTGGGCCATGAGAAGTCCACTGCCAATCTGGCTGACCAGCTGGGAGAAGGAACAATCCTCACTGCCTCAAACACACTGATTAGGCTCATGGAAACGCAAAAATCATAAACAAATGAAGAGGCCAAACCACTAAGGAGCTATGGCATAAGAGTACCATATATTGGCAGGAATTTGGAAGCAAGCACAGGGACGAGTCACCAAGAGTTTAGCTCAGATGAACAGAACAACCATTGAAACACCTCTTGCATATACATCTAAGAAAGGACAGGAAAGAAAAGTTGTGGAGAGTTCAGCACTATATAAGAGGAAAGATGGAAGTGAATGAGAAAATGAACCTGCAATCCATTCTAGAATGCATTCTAAGACCAAATTTCCCTGGAGATGGTGCAAGGGTAAAGCTACTGGAAAGTATTGACTGAAGTGAAATGTAAAGTACCTTCGAACATTTTACTACAGAGCAGGTGCTCCCAGCCAAACATACCTACAATTCTACAAACAGAAACAAAAAAAACCCCAGTCATAAACCCTCTTCTGTTTCCTAATTATTAAAGGAATTTTAAAAACTAGAAATTTCTCATATAGATAACTCTCGTGTTTTGTAGACTTAGCTGGATTTCAGTCTTAGCTTTTACCCTAAGATTTTTTTTATGTTTTTCTTTGTTTCTGAAGCTAGACTTGCAAATAACTCTTAGAGAAGACAGTGCATTTTTTCCTTTCACTATTCTTCATATCTCTTTCATCCTTGATGTATGCCTAGTAGGAGCACACAATCACCTAATAGGCAACAACAATAATAGTGCTTTACAATTCAATTGTGTCTCTCCTACAAGGTATTAACACATCTATATTTGTTAAATAAACTCCTTGAAAGTGTAACTGAGACAGCATTACAACATTTTCAAAAGCATTTACAAGCATTCCTTTGGGATGAGGGAAAGAAAAACTTCAGTTTTGGCATCTAGTAACATAGCAATCAGCTAATTAAGGAAAAGAAATGGATAGCCCAAGCTTATAAGAAATGATTGGCAGCACAATCATCTGTCAAACCAAATTGAAATATTTCAATCAGTGAACAGGCCCATGGAAATGCTTTCAAAGTGGGAAGCAGGGAAGGTAATACAGTCACATGCCAACAATGCCTCTGCATCCATGTCACTCCCTACCCACGTACACTTGCACAAAATTAAACCATGTTCTGCGTACAAGCACAGATAATTAAATATCTCCAGAATACTTCCAGGTCCACAAGGGTATAATTACTCCAAAGGAACACATATACCTGTGGGTCTTTGTGCACGAGCAGACTGGTGCCAGGGACTTAGCACTGCTTCAGTGTCTCCATTTTGCCTTTGCAGAACACAGAATTCCTCCAACAGTAATTGAGACTCTGTTTTTACTTCACACAATACAAGTCAAACTGATTGCAGATTTCAGAATTATGACAAGATGGTGAGATTTAAAAATAGTTCATAACTTTCAGAAGAGCACTTTGCCTATTAAAGATGTCTGACAATAATTTTCTGGGACACTAGGAACCCCCATAAAGAGCATAGCTACTGAGGCTTGTTAGTAAAGCATGTGGCTGCTTTATTTTAGACCCTTCCCTCTCCATAAATGGAACTGAAGTATAATCAGAAGAGAGCAATAAAATACACTGACCTGAATTTGCTGCTGCAGTAGATTGATTTTGTGCTGCTGTTGCAGAAGTTGCTGCTGTTGTCTTGCAATCTATTAGAAATAAAATTTCCATTAAATTAAAACAGTAATATTGAAATTTCAATACTCTTGACTGAAAAACATAATATTTGTTATTCTTTATTATATTTTATTAAGCATATTAATTTTTTTTAAATGGAGCATCTTTTAGAGGTAGATTTAAATGCAACATAAAAATCTACTTAGCAAGTAAGAAATATGTATTTTAAGCAGTGAAGCCTTAGCTCTGAAAAGCACAGAAACATAGGTTTATTTGTGTGCCTGTGAATAATCTCATCACTATTCAACAAAGCATTTAAGCCTGTGGTGATCTTTGGCTATGATGTACTACTGCTAGCTACAATGGGAATGAAACACATGCTTAAAATTAAGTGCTTTTCTGAATGGGGATGGGATTATGCAGGTGCTTAAGGTTAAACATACATTTTCCTGCTTTGCTGAACTGGAGCCTTAGCTAGTGTTTATAGATGTTTCACTCTGCAGCACGAGCTCCCAGGGTAAGCTTCCCCGACTTCCTTCACAATGAGTAGCACATCACTTCTCTCACACATCTCAAAAATTATCCTTGGACCTACTTAGGGAAGCAGAGCCTTTTTCTGTGTAAAAGGAATACCTGGTGCTCAGCAACTCATCCTCTACACAATCCTATGAAATGTAGATTTTTCTTACCCTCATTTGGTAGATTCAGTGAGGGATCTGGAGGATAAAGGTTCACTCTATCCCTTCTCTAACACAGATGGAGAAAAGCAAATGTTCAGGGTAGGGAACACTAAGAGACTGGTGAGAATTTGCTGCAGATACTCCATCTACCTCCCTGATTGCCACAAAATCAGCATGCTAGAGCAGAAGGGAAATAGGATCCTGCCCTCAGACCACAGAGCTGCTCCCTGCTATGGGTGATGTGGAAGGCACACACAGGGGAGAAGCCACAGGGAGCTGGGGGAACAACAGGACTTCTGCTTTAGAAGGGTAACTGTGCAGCAGACTGAAATGAGGACAAGATTTGTGTTTCCTGGAAATCCCAGCCTCAGCACTTCTGCTACCTTCATTTCTTAAGTATAATTTCCCCTCCTATAAATATTTATCTAGAGCAGAGGAATCACATAAAACAGCAAGAAGTTGGTGACAAAGGTATTTTGGTCCCTCAAATCCACTGTTTCTCTTTTGGCAAAAACCCTCTTGGTCTCCTTCCCCAACATCTTCTGAGCACACTTACTCTGTTATAAACATAGAAAGCTAAGTAAAATGTTTTTATGATAAAAAAATGACAGGAATGTATCTAGGTTGGTTTGGAAATAAACAATCCCATAGTTTTAGTGAAAACTGTTCAGATTAACTCATAAGGAATTTGCAGTCACATATTAACAGTAATTGTGCACACACCGAGACTAAGGCTGTCATTTCCTTAATCTCTCACTGTTATATGGAGAGAATTCTGTTTTTCAGTTAAAGTTCACTTTTTTAAGAGAAATCAACACGAAATTCATATGTATTTTAGGTCTTGTACATGGCCTCAAAGAGGCAAACTAAGGTCTGCGTGATTCTGGGGCTGGATGAAGGCAAAGGGCAACAAGAAAATGGAGTCAAGCAGCTCTCACAGATCACTACACCCATGCTTGTAACAGAGCTCAAACTCCTTTTGGCAGCCTGGTGTTCAAATACTTCTGGATGAACCTCCCGGCAAGTCAATAAAATACAGTGAAGAGAGGACTGAATGAGCAGACCCTCGTGTGTGAGTGAAAAAGGGAATTCAAAGGGAGCTGGCAGTTCAGGTAGCCCAGGGGCAGGTCCCAGAACCTTGGGAATCTGTTATCAGCAGAGTGACCAGCAGTGGTGTCTGTGCTCGGTGAAAGATCCCTAATGGGGACAGTGCTGTATGGAATATTTAAAACCCTGGAACTACCACTTCTAATGAGCAACACACCAATCGTGTGACTCCATCTTAGAAGTGCAGCGCTTGTAACTAAAGATAAGGTCTCTCGGGTTTATGTCCACATTGCCCCTGCTGCCAATGTCTCAGCAAAGGTAAAAGATGATTAGAGCATGCAGCTTCACAGTGAAATGATGCAGAGCATGGAGCTACATCATGGGCCATTCTCTCTCCGTGCTGTATCATTTTTTCACAGGTACACAGTACCCTACATCCCGTATTGTTTGGAGCTGCTGATGACCTGGCTGCAGCCTGACACAGTAAACCAAAGCCAAGACAAGGAGGAGGTTTTTGTTTACATGCGTAAAGGAGCAGATCTGCCAGGGTTCTGATCGCTTTTTGTACCTGCATGTACAATGCAGCACCATTTGAATAGACATTTCCTTCAAAACAAGAAATATATCATGGAGCATCTAATCTCAAAGATTCCTCATAGCTGGAGCTATACTGTGATGGAAAATGTACCCAAGACCCTGCAATGCAATTACCATAGCATCGTCTTGATGTATAGGCTTGACACAGTAAAGTAGGGTACACAAGCACCATGTGGCTCAAATTCAGAATTTTATTTGCCTATCGGTTGAGCTACATGCTCGCTTCATTGAGCATGACAACCTAGTTTTAAGTGTCATTTAATTTTCATTTTGAAATATAATTACAAAGTGTTCACTGTAAGATATCACTCGTCTGCAAATGTGTCAAGATTAATTTGTGCTAGCTTATTCACAAGTGTCAATAGTTAATTACTGTGTCATCTCTAGATGGCTAAATGACATTCTAACTTCTGATTTTTTACAGTGTTCCTTTATGTTATTTTCCATTAGGGGATGAGTCCATATTCCTACATGTGGGCAAATACCCAAGCACATAAAATACCAGACGTCACAACTCATTAAAATCAACAGAGCATACATTGCTGTATATATCCTATAAAATATATTTAACTGAAAAGATAATTCTAGTAATAATGTCAGATTCCTAAAAACCACATATTAATTTGGATCTGTCTGATCTAGTGCCTCAGGGACTAGTGCATGGGATCATTGTTTTTGCACTTTTGTTCAATGAGAAGAGGACAGCTCGTTGGACAGCTGCACCTTTAAAGGAAACAAACAATCAAAGAAAAAAAACCCAACAAAACAAAAAGACAAAATAAGGAAAAACAAACCATTCATAACCTAAATAAACAAATCAAACCTTATTTGTGCAAGGTATCTGAAGGTTTGAGGGTGCTTAAGGGTTTTTGTTTAATTATTTTCTTGTCAAAAAAAGAAAGAGTAAAATAATGGTTATAGTCTGGCTTGTTCGTAACTCTGAAAATTGCGTCTCAGCGCAAGGAACAGGAACTGTGAAATCTATCATCCACTCCTTTTCTTTTCAGAGTCCTATATTATTTCCTATTTCTGGAAAAATGTGTAACTTCTGCAGATATTTAAGCTCTTTTAACAAAAAACACAGAAGGAAACAACAGCAGGCAGAACAGAGTTTGTGATAAGCATTCAGCGTGAGCCATTTTCACAGGTTTCCTTCTTGGAGCCTCACCTGTTCTTGCTGTTGGCGAGCAAGGTCCATTTGCTGCCGTTGTTTTTCAATTTGTGAGGCTGCCAGCTTTTTCTGCTCATCATGGGCAGCCAGGAGCTGCTCCCGTAAGCTGATCAGCTGGGTGATCATAGTAGAGAGCTGTCGCTCTTTTTCTGCCAGGCTTTCTGGTGTACCTAAATGTGGGGGAAAGATGGATTGTAAATATGAGGTAGACAATAGTTACAAAGCAATATTTACCCCCCCTCCCTCCAAAAAAAAAGTGGTTGCATCACCAATGTGCTTTTTTCAAAGACCAGCTTGGATATATTTTCTACTAACAAATCTCAAAAGAATGTAACACATAGATTTGCTGTTCTCTAAGCAGGGGGGATGTAACAGAAATGAGAGCAGCAAAGCTATAAAATATTTCCTTTTTTCTAACAGGGATTTATTTTGTATGAATCCCTGTATCTTCTCCATCTAAATCTGCCCACTGTGATAAGTATATTCAAAGTTTATCAGACATAATTTTACCTCAGTTTATATATTTTCTCATTTTTTCACTCCAAGTATGTACAAATGCTAAAAGGGAATTTAAAAGATGCTGTTTGGTGGAAGGAGCAGTTTAAGTATTTATTGATCATTTCTCCAAAATACTCAGAGATCTGGTAGGTCATTTAGGTAAATGTAAGCCATGGTTGTGGAATGTATTTTAAAAATGAGCTTTTCTTGTCCCCAAGAGAAATGGCTAACCTGAGAAAATAGCTTAAGAATTTTCATTTAACTTTCAAAGTTTACTCTACAGAGGGCACTTAATTAATATGAAACTACGGTACATTTATTCTTTGCACTAATGATGCTTAATGGTCTGTTTATGGGTAAATTGCATGGGTCTCATAAGTGGAGAGTACAGGGTCCTTTTCCAAATCAATCTGAAAATATCCCATCTTATATAGGAGCATATTACTCTGTCAGAAACAGCAACGTCAACTCCTATAGCTAAGCCATACAATACATTTCTTTTTATGAACATCCCAGATTCATAAGTCTATAAGAGACATTATAAATAAAGCAAAGTAGAAGTTCAAGAATAAAAGAGGTTTAAGGTTGGAAGTGGGATACATAAAGCAATTTATTGTTGTACAGTTGAACTGAAAATTAGAGAAGAAGAAAACCAAATCAAGAATTATTCAGGTTTGTAGTCTACCACAATGATATGAGGAGTGGCACAAAAGAGAGTATTCAGAAACTCCTTTCCTCTGTTCACAATAGAGGACTGTGATAAAGAAATCACAGGACTTTTGAAGAGGAAGAAAATGTATGAGCAATAGGCCCAGGGACAGAATGGAGAAACTGTCACAAAATTGTGACTCTACCTTCTTCCCAGGAATAAGATGGATATCTTCTAAAGAAAAGAAAGAGGTGGACAGGTTTCATAAGGAGAAGGAAGACAAAACAGGCTCCTGCCAAGAAGGTGTCAAACCCATTATTTACTACTAACATTGTGGGGCCAGTATGATTCCTACACAGAATTTCATTTGTAAAAGCAGCATACAAGAAAATCTCAGTCTGAAATTGCTTTATATGGGAAAAAGAAAGTGCATGGCTTAAGTCAGTCACTCTAAACTCTGAGAAACGAAGCATACCTCATTTTCTGTACATTTATTAATTGCCTTTAGCCATGCAAAGTACTGAAAATATTCAATTTCTTATTCAGTATTAAATATCTTAATTTGAAAAGCATTTCCAAGAACTTGATGTTTCCCTACCCTCTAATGCTTAATGTACATCCAGCATACACGTGGCACAGGTCTCCAGAAGAAGAAAAAAGTGTAAATTCTGTTGTAGTAGGAATTTTACAAAGGGCTGTTAGTGATTTCCTTAGTCACAAGAGGTATGATGGGTGCATGAAGTTGAAGGACACTCTACTACCCAGAGCTACTCACTGCAAAACCTTCGTGTGATACAAGGAACGGAAGCAATAGAAGAGTTCTGTGCAAAAACTATTAGAAGACCAAAACAAAAATGAAATTATTTTTGAAAGTAAGCTTAGACAGGTGTGTGGCCAGGAAAATGCCTGCACTGGAAGTACTGCCTTGCCTGGATCCTTTAGCATGTATTGAGCTCCATGTTGACATCTGTTCAATTCCCTGCAACTTCAGTACAGACCTACCTAAACCCTCCTAAACTGTGTTATTTGGTCTTGAAGATTTTTCAGTATTGTTCAAAGGTTGTTTAGGTGGTTTTGAATCCATTTCCATGGATAAAAGATTCTTCTGCCAAAGAAAAACTCCCTTGCCCATTGTGAAGAGAAGACATCGACCACCACATCCACCTATTTTAGAAAGCCAATGGGAAGAAACTTCTGCCTCAAATGACACTCATCATCCTCCACTGCCACTTGGGAAACAACAGCTTGAGACTTTCACATCTGTCAAGCAGTTTTAGCATCATAATGCAAGCCCCTGAGCTTACAGTCGTAAAATATTTTACACACCCAAAGCAGATATTAATCACCCACTCCATTTCCATATTACTCCTGTAGCTTGTACTTGCTTCATAACATGAGCAGAAAGCCACCACAAAGAGTGCCTGCTAAGGCTACACAATATTATTTTGTTAGGATTTCTTAGAACCATTTGATATATTTGCCACAAATTTGTAGTCTTTTTTTGTCTTTCCCTGACCTTTTTACAATAGCAGGCAGAAGTAACTCTCCTTACTCAGGAATCCACAGTAATTGTTTTTCTTTCCTTCGCCCCCCCAAGAAACACATCTGAAATAAATGACCCCATTTAAAGTACTCTGCTCTTTAATTTGTACCCTGTTATGTAATCCAGCAACAGAATAGAACTGATAACCACAAAATGTACACTGTGCTCCTGGAAAATCACTAGACCTCCATGAAGCTGCAGGACACCTAACCCAGCACTGCTCAACACAAGAACAAGCATAAGATGAGAATGTTCTTGTATGAACAGTGTGTGTGTGGGGGGGGAGAGGTATAATTTAATTTTAGAGTGGAAAATCCTGACCATTATTTTACAGTTTAAATACCAATAAAACCCAACTTGCTTAGAATGCAGACCAGATTGAGCTGATCTGGCTGGGACAAGAGAGGTCATCAGTAGCTGTGTGCCATCATCATCTGTTTTGCATCCACTTACTGCAGCGAGCAGTGAGATTCCTAAACTCATTACCAGTAAATAAACTTCTGCTGCTGTCTTAAAATATCTATAAATAAAATAAAAATACAGCTATCTGTAAAATGTATTTGCCATAAAACCAGATAAAACAAAAAGCTTAGTAAAAAATGAACAGTAAATATGCCAGCTTCCATAAAATATTATATACCACAGCTCTCTCTCTGTTCTAATCCTATTCTCTTACTCCAAAGACAGCAGTGCATTTTTTTTCCATGGGGTCTTCCTTATCCCCAAAACACATCTGTCTTGAGTTTCTCTCAGATTTGTCAGGTGGATCAGTGCTCCCCAGGGCCTGCTCCATCTGAAGTATTTTAATTTGACTAAACACCTGATTTATTTTATCTCTCCGATGAGAAAGGCAGTTTGTCTTAATAGAGCCTGTCAGCCCACAGTCCCATTCACAGCAATTTACAGGCAGCCAGGGATGCTGGAAAAGAAGAGTGCTGTGATTCTGTATTTTATCCTCCTCCAGAAAGCACCTAAAAGCAGCTATTCAGTGCTACTGCATGTGGCATTTTAGAACTGAATTAGCTTTTTATTCAAGTAACTACACTTGTTGTGAATAGCTTATCTGTAAAATTGCTACATTCACTACTGATTTTATTAACCTTTGGCTCTATCACAAAATGGTCTTCAGTTAGGAAAGACCTTTAAAATTGACACATTTTTCTTAGAGGTCTTTATTTCAGTGACTACAGATATACTGAATTTGATCCATTGACTCCCTTTACCAGCAGTATTTAAAATTTTGAGTGTTGGTGGGAAGCTGATAGTGGTTAAGGACTTCTTTTTAAAATGAAAATGTGCCATCAAAAGTTCAGAAAAAAAAGTGATTATTTCTGATAGTACTTTGGGTATATCCCCACCTTTCTGATAATAATCTGATCCTAGTAATATTTTAATTTTTCCCTGTGTGCTTACTGTTTTACTCTTTATTTTGGATTTCAGCACAAATTGAGATAAAATACTCAGATTTAAGAGAGCTAAGGCATCAAAGAGAACTTTTGAGAAATTCTGGTCATAGGTCAATCTAACCAGGAGACAGAAAATAAAAAGTAGCTATAAATCTACTGAAAAAGATAGAAGAGTTCAACTTAGGTCTAAAATTGCATTTAGAAAGAGTTCTGTGGCAAAACTTTATCTTTTAAAACCAATTAGAATACTACATGGTTTTTGGTACATAAAGCAATAGGAAGAGCATCAGGTATCTTACACTGCATTTGATAAAAATCACACACTTCATCCTGCATTCTATCTACTTAAATTTCTTTAAATATTGCAAAACAAAAAAAAAAAGAGTCAAAAAATAGTATCCCGTTAGTATAGCTATACAGTGTAATTATAGTTCCTATATCAACCACCAGTTTGCCACTTTTTAGCACTTCTGTTACCTTTTCCAACCTATTCAGTTTAAATACAAATATTGCTGCATGTCTGCAAACCCTGGAGGCTTCTCAATACTAAATTTCTTACTGTCCTTGTGGCAAGCTGTCCTGAGGTAGAGGCAGAGTAATAACTGCTGGCAAGGGAAAAAAACAAACAGGCATAACAAAAAATAGACTTCTAGGCTTACATAGCATAATTTAAACTAATCTCTCTGACACTCAGGAAAAGAAAATTAGATAAAACCACATATTTTATCAGGTGAATAAAAGACAAAATACTGGAGTCATAAATAAACCAAAAATTTTATAGGCATGACCCAGCTTGCTAAAGCTAGGTTCTTAGCCATGACACAAAATTATTGTGGGTTCCTGAACGTGTCTGAGTGTCCCAATATGGACACAAAGTAAAACACTACCGATCTGAGGGTTTTATGCCTGGTTAGTTAATGTTTCTGAAGTGCTTTGAGATCTTTGCATGGAATCTCTCCACAGCTGCAAAGCATTATTGGTTCTCTTGAATTCTGTGATTAGTGTAAAACATGACAAATATCATCCTTGTTTATGCACTGCATCTAAACTAACTTTTGCTCCATATGCTTACAGGAAATACAAATTAATAAATCACAAATGATTACTCCTGTTCCATTCCTAGAACAAACACATAGTGTGACTTTTATGAAATCAGGAGGCAGCAATGCAAGAAAGTGTGGACTTTGCCAGAAACTAAGTAGGGCTTTAAATCACACAAATGCAGCTCCAAAGTATCATCAGCCAAAACAGTTCAACCAACAATCAAAAATTACTCTGAATCAAGTTAAGCAATTTCAGGGTTTCTTTTTTCCCCCTTAAAAAAAAAAAAAGTAAAAGTTTTTGTGACTCAATTCTTCTGTTAGATTGGAGGGGGTTTTATTATTTTACAGACATTGTTTGACAAGAAAGCAAAAACACAATGCTAGACATAAAAGAAAGTGTATTTGATCTTAGCTTCCCAGAGATAACCTGGTTAAACCATTCTGTCTAACACTGCAGTCTGCAGCACACATCAGATGGGCTGTGATGTTTCCACTTCACAGGCTCTGTCCAGCATTTAGCATTTACCCTTTTTTGATTGGGTCACCTTCTAAATGCCACCAAATAGGGCAGCAAAAGTCAACAAAAATAAACAGGAAAAACAGAAGAAAGTAACAATCTAATGGAAGGGCTTCGGAGATAAAAGTCACTTTGTGAGGGCTGCCTGACTAAGGAGCCCCCTTGCCATTGCAGCAGCATCTAATTTGAGTTCTAACTCCAGCAGCAGTTTAAAAAGGTTCCACTCTAAAGGGCCCCAAGTGTATCATAAAGATAAAGCATTTCAGTAGAAAACAGCCACAAAGACCTCTATTATCTTATCAGTCTTTGGTTACAACAGCTGAACCAATATGACTAAGTTCTGAATGACTTTTTTTTCCCCCCTTCTTTTTATAACACTAGAATACTGGAATTTCTTTATTTCATGATCAGTTAGCAATTGTTGGTGTTCCCATATGCTACTGTCCCGTTCTTAGTCAATAAAAAGTTTTATAAATGCTCCCATTGTGCTTTGTAGCATCCCAGTGCAGAAAGCAGAACAGCAAACACGTCCAGCATGCAAAACACACCGGATAGCTTCTCTTGGGAAGGTGTAAGATCCCTCCCCTCTCTTATGTCTCAAAATGATTCTGTATTCTCAGCTTTGAGCAAAGAAATTTTATTACCAAGTGTCCACAGAAAGTGGAATTAATATCAAGAACTACTGAAAATATTTTGCAGAGAAAAATATGTCAGACTTTGAAAAACAAAAGAGAGTTTAAATTAGTTATACTTTATGAGAAGGATGCAAATGCTTTGATAATCCACAAGTTTTCTCCTAATTCCATATGTACTAAAACTGACACGTTGCAGCAATTTCTTAGGTGGGAGCAATTTGAAACTCAAACAATTTGCTCAACAGCAGACTTTTAAACCAATCCTATACTTATCATGGTCTTGTCTTTCTTAGAGTAGCCAAAAAAAAAAACCAAATAGCTGAGTGAACATGAAACCAGCTCAGCCAGGCCACGCTGACCCTAATTGACCCACGTCACTGTGCCCACAGACAGGTAAGGGCAAGGACAGGCGCCCTCCATCCCCACAGTCTCCCCCTGGCTTTGGGTGAGCTGAGCTCACAGCCAGCCCTGGATCCTGCACCACTGCCCTTGAGTCTGGCTCAGCCCAAGGCTTTCATCCAGGCCACACATCCACATCTCTGCCTGGCACTGAGCTGGGCAGAGGGGCCCTCACTGGCACCTCGGAGTATTCAGGTTCAGCTGAGCCCTATCCAACCACCTGAATTGTCCTGCTCTGTTGTTTTTTCCATTCTCAAAAGAATTCGATGGATTTATTTGGTCTTCAAACATCAAAAATCACAGAATCATTTATTAAGAGCAGGCCACAGGAATGTCTATAAGTAATCCAGCTGAATATTTTCCCTAAAGATTTGCCATCACCTGCCATACTATGTCCAGCAAATGCTTGTACTTTGGCTCTGACAATTTTTTTTTTCTCACACCTTCACCAGACTTTTTGCTCTTGCATGGTTTCCTAGCAATTCTCAAGTGTTTCCAGAGAAGTCTCTTACATTCAGAGGTTTTCTTCCTTGACTGCTTTTCACAACAGTGCCAATCAGAGCAAACCAACACATTCAAAATAAAGGTACTGCGGTGACTGGACCGACAGAAACTGCTCCCAGGTCTCTCAGAAACAGCTCCATGGCTGTCAAAGAAAGGTGCTAGGCAGAGGTTTGGACCAAGTTCTTGCTCAGCTCATGGAACAGCACAATGAAACTTTGCACCATTTTTAGCAATGTGGTGAATCTACAGTTGAGTCCTAAAATGTAATCCGTGTCAGGAATGCAGGAAAGAATGTGATGTTAGCCAGAGCTTCAACCTCCCCCTCCTCCAAACCCATGCCCAGCAAAAAGCAGAATTCCAACAAATCTCTTGGACTCCTTACTTTCTTTCACACACATGAAAAGAAGAACTCTGCCTGACATAAGCCTAAGAGGACTTTAAATATGTTTAGAGATTTTGTTACTATCTCACAGATACAATTCCACTTTACTATTGTCTTCTATTTTAAAAAATAAATTTAAAAATATTTAACTAATTTCTTAGATTTTCTCACAAATCTGGAAGAACTTGTAAATTTACACTCTAAATGATATTAAAAGTACAGTATTAATTCATACATGTGCACATGGAGGGAAGATAATGATTTTCTTAATAAATTATTTGTAGGGGTTTTCAGCAGCAAGTAGAGATTTGGTTGTAAATGGTTTAGTGCTTTCAGTAGGCTTAGAAAGGCTTCATATACTCTCAATATAAGCTGTTAAGAGTCTATGTAGGAAAAATGAGATATTTCTGGATATAAACAGAGAAATATATGTTATACATTCCTACTAAAATCCCATAGCCAACCTGTTCTCATTGAGTTAAAATATAGCTATAGCAGAGACCACAGGCTGTGGGTAATCTGTACAGAGATACAAACATTAAAATATGAGATAAAGACAAAAATGAGTAACTTTGTTTTGTCAACTGAGTAGACTGTAGCCCAGGGCATAGCACATCAAAATAAAATTAACATGGTGGTGTGATATAGAGGGCAAAATTCACATTATTGGTATTATTATTGATTCTAGTACTCAATTCCAATGCTTTTAAAGTAAAAAAAAAAACCAAAAAAAAAAAAAAACCAAATGAAAATAAAGATGGTCCATCCATTTAAGGCATGCACTCAGGACTTGAGAGCTGAAAAATTATCCTTTCCATTTCAGATTTTCCCATTTAAAGACAGATGACAGTACTTCCCTAGATCACGGAGGGGGAAAGGGAGGAGGATGTTATCCTGAGGATAGCACAGTAAAGATTACAAACTGTATTTGTGGGCCACATAACAGACAGAAATAGTATATTAGAAAAAAAAAAAAAAACAACAAGAAAAATAAGATAAAAGAGGTATTAAAAGTGAAATGACATAAAACCCCAACAAACAAAATCTAACCATTGTTTTCTTATACACGAGCTCCTCTTATGTGGAAGATTTCAAACTGAGCTCTCAGGAACTGTGCTAATAAGAATAGCAAAAATACTTAAATGTCATAGTAGGAGTAAACTTTCAGCATCAGAACTGTCCCTGTGCAAACATCCCACATGGATGAAGTTCACCAGCTTTGCTTGTGGACATTAATATCAGAAGTAAAAAAAGCACAAGATTGGTTTTGTTTTCCCTGTCAGAACAGACACTGAGCGCGAGCAAAAATAGCAGATCAAAATAAAATAATTCCTCAAGCAGATGAGAGTCATAATCATGATTCAAAAGTAAATCCTTTAACTTTCTCATTTGCAAGAACAGCAAAACCAACTTACAGCAAATAGTCCTACAAGGATTTAAGTTGTTACATAGCAAAACAGGGAAAGTCTCAGAGAGAAAAGGAGATATCTGATAATGGGACACAAATATTAAATATCAGAAAAATCAAGCTTTACAGTAATTATGTTCATAATATTTCTTGCTGCTTCTTTATACTGGAATTATCAACTCAGGAGGTCTAATTCTCTCTTGTAGGTTATCTACACATACATGTAGATCAGAATCTTCAATAGAAGCACCCCGTACTTAAAATGGCATGAGAGCTGATCCCCACATTCCCATAAAAACTAAGTTGAAGCCAGTTGTTCACTTTCCCTATTATTTTCTCTCTGAACCTGGCCCAAAGCACAGGGATACTTTTATCAGCTTTGGCTGAATTTTGTATTTATCAAAGGACTGACAGCAGACTTGTCAAATACAAGTCCAAAAAACCTCACCTGAGTTTCTAGGAAAGTCACTATATTAGGCATGCAGAATAAAATATGCGTACTTAGTATTAGAAATCTTAAAGGCACTTTCTTACTAAACTCTGTCCACGAGCTGCTTATAGTCTACTGTGAAACTACAGATTTAAAACTGAGGATGAATTGCTTAAACAGAAAAATACTGCCCAACCTTTTACACCAGTTTCCGAGGAATTCCAATACAATGGCATTTTTTCCTAAGCATTTTTCTTTTTCTGGATAATTTTTTCAATTTTCATTTTTCTTTTCTGATTCCTAACGTTTGCTGAATGAAGTTCTGCTGCACTAGTAATCTCACTGTATCCTAATTAAATTAAGCAAAGTTTCATGTTTGAATTCAATAGAAAATCCCTAAATTTCATTTCCAGAAAAGAAGAAAATATATTTTACTTCAAATAATTGCAGCTGTGGAGGTGGAGGATTGGTGGAGGATTGGATATCTGACTGCTAATCCATCTCTAATATTCGTATAAAACAGTGAAGTAAAATGCGTGGTAAGACAAATTTTGTAACATCCTCTTTTAGAAATGAGACTTTATTAATTTTCTTTTGCTTATACACAATCATAGGTAGTGTCTTCTTCAGAATTACAGTGTTGAGAGTCACAATTGATGACAGTTTAGAATAGGTAGGATCTTATCAAGTAACATGAAAAGAATGGGAGTTTGCTGAAGAAAGAAATTTATAGGGAGAATTCAGGACTGATTTTAAAATTGCTCCATTTCATTGATTGTTCTTATCTAACAACACACAGCTGGATAAAAGTAATTTTGTTTCCATATTCAATTAAAACTTTAACAAGTGATTTCTGGATGTTATTAATCTTATTTTTTCATTTTGTAAACAGGATAGAATTTCAAAATCTATACAATTTTTCATTCTTTTAAAGCTACTATTTCTTCCCATGCAAGGGCAAAAAAGCACTTATTTAGAAGGAAGAGCTCTCCAATTAAAACTTGTATCTTCAATCACAGGGATAAAATGAATATCTGTGCTATCTAATCTTATTCTGGAAAGGGAATTGTATATGTACATGCATAAAAGTGGCTGGAAGGAAGCTGAGTTTAGAGGAAGTTCGCTTAATGTCTCATTTGATGAGTATAGTTCATATGAATTAGATGACATTAATTTCCTGACCTAACAGGAGCTAGTTACTTGTGATTTCTGTAGCTGATTATTTGGCTTTCATTAAAAAGGATTCATGATGTAAAATAAGCTTTTGTTTGGGTTTTTTCAGTCTTCTCCACTGTCTAAACTATGGATTAATAGTGAAAGGTAAAAGAGAATTATATGTTTTAATTAAGTTTTCAATTTTAAAGAACATGCTACAGAAAAGGAGGGCTTAAATTTTTTTTTTCAGCTCTTTGCCACAGTGTTTGCAGAAATAATGTGATTCTTCTCTTTAAATAGTGAGGAACACTTTACACTTTAATGTCTACAGGTACATACATAGGGTGATGGCAAGAAAAGGGGACAGTTGAACTTCATTCAGCTTTTGTGTGTAATTCTACAGCTGGACAGGAGCAAATCAGGTGAAAAAACCCCATCTCCTCTCTATGTGGGGCCAATCCAGTTTTAAGGAGCACAATGCAGCGAAGCTGACCCACCTGTGGGTCAGGAAGGGCCACAAGAGCAAGGACAGGAATTAGTACTTTCCTTTGTGGTTGCAAGAAGGGTAGAAATGCTTTCCATAGGTGCCACTGCAGCTTTCCTATTGAAAGGTTAATTGATTTACATACTAGGATTCGATTTTTTTGGACTCATTTGCCAAAAAGGCCACACTGAGGACAGCACTCCAGAACCCTCCAGCAGCTTTGCCTCTTTTCCTGTACTGAAAACTGTAACCCAAATGCACTTTTTCTGCTGCATCCAGAATGCACAATATACACAGGAGAGGAGACGTGCCCCTGTGAAATGTACTCTGACTTCTGATGTCTTGCAGTTACTTTTTATATCTTGTTAAATAAGTTACTTCCATGAGTTCCAAGTTAGTAATTATTAGCTACACAACTCAGAAATGTCTAAATATAAATATGAGGAGTATTAGTACTGCAAGATTTATATACTTTAAATATAAATTTTAATTTTGATCTTAATTACATGTTCATCTTTCATGTCTTACAAATACAAACAAGTATATCAATGAAAAACTTATATTTGCCTCTGAAGATTTTTATTGCCTCTGGTGATAAGTAATGAAGAAGCAAAGTTTATTGCAAAACAAGGACATTAGCATAGCCTGTCTATCACAGAAGCTGTAAAGAAGAAACTTCCTACCTCATCTGAGAAGAGACAATTTAGTCAAAAGCCTTTGATATGTATGGAAAAGCAACTTTTTGATACGTTTAGAATGTGCCCAGAGAAGTGAGTTGAAGGATTTACACTCATTTCAGTGGGCTTTGAATGTGGTCCATTGATATGTTCATTAATAATGGCATTAGGTGGCAGCTTCAGGCTTGTAAATCTGAATATTATTTTTAATTTAGTTAAAAATCAAGGAGTTATAAATTTAAAGTGCTACTTATCTGCTGCACACAATCTAACAGTCTGTGAAAACAATTCAGCAGAGCATATTAATTCTACAAATCAGAATTATCATATGTCTTTTGAAATAACCACAACGGCAGTGAATGGGTATGAGAAACAAAAGCCAAAAAAGGAAACTATGCTCTTGTTCCTTGAAGGTTTATTTTATACATAAATAATTAAATTAAAGTAACGTGATCCAGAGCAAATTAGAATTCTGTGACCAGCTTGTTGTGCTCCTGTAAATACTCTACAAAACTATCAGACAGCTTTTCAACTAGAGAAAAGTCTTCTAAATTAACCAGAGCACAAAGGGGGTAGCTTATGTTTGCAGACTGAAGTTCCACACATATTCCAGGAGTTTTTTGGAATAATTATACTCTAACCACAAGCATGAGTGTGTTTAGCCAGATGGTTCTCAGAAGCTACTAAAAGTGCAGTTAGAACTTTTCTTTATTCAATTTATTTGTATACCTAGTTGATCACAAACCAAAACATTTAAGCCAGCCCTTTGCTACAGTCTGGTAATTCAGTTCTTCCCAGTCCCAGCCCAGAGTGGTATCATGGGTTTTTTGTGCTTTTATAGGTATTCTACCATTGGAACAGAATCACTCAGAAAGAAAGCATAAACACTACTAGCTCAAAAAGTCATAATATAATCCAATATTCAAAGGCATGAATTTAGCAAAACTTTAAGCACAGTGTTACAATGATTCACAATAAATCTTGGAGCACTGGGAATGTGTAGGAAACATACCAAGAGGTTTTGAATTCTGCTATAACAGCATTCTAATTCAATATATTATAAGTGGACCAGGGATATATTAAAGAAATCAGGATCCTCTAATTTTTTTTCTCTCTCCTAAAGACAACTTAGTACTGTCCAGGTTGCATTTTCATTATTTTATTTCTACAGCAACCAAAATTGAAGCATTATTTTTCCTTCCTAGGAAGACACTCAAGCAAAAATGTCGAAGAAGAAGCAGAAGCAGGGAAAACAGATTTCCAAAACCAATTGAGGCTACTCTCAACTGGTTTTGAAAGTCAATCATCCTCTTATTAAGTGTCCTATTTAAAAAAAATGAGTTTTGTCTGGAAGAACACATCTATTGCAACTCGATGTAATAATGTTTCTGATGTGTGTCTCAGAAGTTACTTCAGTGTAACTGTGATGCTGAGATAATGTTAACTTAAATGAATAAATTAATTGTGACTGAAACATAATTTTGAACTGTAAGAAATATTAGGAAAATTACTCTCTATGAATTTTAAATCAAAATTTCAATCTCTTTGAATCTCCAAGGGGTTTCTCAGATTTAGGTGTCTCTGGGCCAGGTTTTTTAAGAGATTTAGACCTCTTATTATTGTAAATATTCCTATGGTCATGTTTTCAAAAATATTTGAAACATCTAAGACCCATTGACTCTCAAACTATTTTGAAAAATTAGATAAATATGTGTAAATCACATTATATTACCTTTAAAGCTTTCAATTAATTTGATCCTGATGTGGTTCTTCCCATAATTGACACTACAGCCATGGAATGTCCTTTTAAATGGTGCTGCTGGCTCAAAACTTTATATAGGTTCAAGGGCAAAGTGAACAGGTATTTGAAGAGGAAAGAGGAATCTATTTGACTGACTCAAAATACACAAACCCCACCAAGATCTGGAAATCTTTGAGAATTAGTCAGAGGTAGAGATGATATTAGTGTAAAAGTATAATTTTTCCCTGTCCTTCCCCATTCCTGCGTCTGCATTTATGATTACTCTTGAAATTAAATGGGTATTTTGCTGTTTTTTCCCCTTTGTGCCAAAGATCTCCTTTCTATTTTTTTCTCTGAGTTCTTTTGTAGCAACTTTGGGACAGAATGATTTTGTCCTTTGTCCTATCTCATTCAAACAAGTTAAAAGTATTCATTTTCAATACATCCATCTTCAGTTTTTCCTTGCTTCCAAACTTGAACTTTATATTAATTTCTGTGTGTTCAATGGATTTGAATATTTTACATAGACATAGATGCCATAATGTGAATTTTTTATGGCAGATTCAGCTGATGAGCAATTAACACCTAAATTTTGTCATGGGTTATTTGCTGCTGATCACCATAGCCCTTTTCAGCAGTTGCAACTATAGCTCAGAAAAGAATTTTTCTCAGTGGCTTTGAATACAATACACATGGAAGAGGACATGAAGAGGCAAAGTGGGAGAAGAACCTCACCTAGCTATTAAGTTAACTGAACTTTAGCTGTGTGTAGAGACTGATTGTGGTTTTTCCAGGTCAGCAGAGGGAGAATTTTCACTGTTACCCACTCTTAGCACCAAGTGTTGATATCTGTCTGATGGTGGGATATGTTTTCTGTGAGTAAGCAGAGACACAAAGTCCCTTTGTCAATCACTGCTATCTTGAAAATTGGCAGACCTTAACCTGGTAGGATTAAGGTTTTTTTAATAGGAAAATCCTTATCCTTCAGAAGTGGGCATCTTGTCTTTTGCTACAGTCTGAGAGGCACAAAATTACACTGTATAACCCCTGGGAGGGGAAGAAAACAACAACAACAAAAATAAAACAGATAGGAGGGTCAATTTAACACATCCTGAAATAGGAAACCTCTATTCTATACAGCCCCTAAAAAAACATCCACAGACATCCTGTGACTATTGCAGAACCCCAACAATCCATAAGCAAATGTGTCCTGGTACAAGAGAAAGGGAGTCAAGGTAAAACTTTCAATTAATTTCAATTTCTTAAGAACTCTACAATTCTTAAGGAATCTGGAAAAACTAAAACTGCAGAACAGCTGTGCCCTTTTCATTTTCTTGACCTTCCTTAATAAACCTGTTCTTTTGATGTTATTAATTTAGATTTCATGTCTGTAAATTTCCCCACATTTAGAGCAACTTATTCATGTAAGCATACATAAAATATCTATATACACAGCACTGACTTCTCAGATCTTGCAATCTGAGGGTGCCACCTGCAATTAGAACATTTTGGTTTAGTATCTGTACTAAGGGTGTATTCCAGATTTCAGGAAGAACTACAATTGTCTACTAAACAGTTGCATCAAAGATCAAATCCCATAGTTAAATTTCAAACTACAGTGAACTATAAATAATTTTCTGATCTCAGGGGTTAGAACTGAGATCTTATATCAACAGAATACTTCAGGGGCATATATCAATCCACAGTATTTCCAAGTCAAAACAAATGCAAAAGATCTATCTTCACACATAGTAGTGTGTTTAAAAATGTCGGAAATGTCAAACGCTTACATACTTTCATATTATCCCTAATTAATACAAATTGCATTTAATTTCACATTTAGTAAAACATATTGCTGCCCAAAATAAGGACTATAATTTTTATCAGCAATTATTATTACTGATGTATCAACACAATTATTTAAATTCAATGTATATAGAGACAGACTCCATGCAAGCATTTACAGTTTTTGTTCCCTCTGTGTTTCTTCCCTAATTTTTGTGGCTTGGAGCTCCTCCAGATGCTGTCTCTGACTTTGTGGTTTTGTAGTTGAGATCCCATCTCCTGATTCATAGCATTCCTTGATTGACAAACAGATTCAGATAAGAAAACAAACAGTTACCTGTATATAATCTGTGCCTCAGCTGCACTGCTGAGTTTCCCCTTGGTGGGGAACGTCCTGTTTCAGATTTGACTCATTTCTTGGGTCTCAGAGTTACTGTGTTTGCTAAGCTCTTTGGTAACTGGTGACATATGTGATCTCCACACTGCAAGCCGCACTTCAGACTCACAGGATTTTTCTCTAGTCCCTCCCTCTTCATAAAGTAAATTATTTTAAAAGAACATTGGGTTTTGCATTTCCAAACTGATGTGCTTCCTAATTGAATGCAGAACACTTTCAAACTATTTTCCATTAGAGGCCCACTTTTTTTCCTGATTTTAATGCACAATATAATACCTTCATTGGAAGATTAAAATCGTTTTACTAGAAGTAAAACCCGTTATTATATGCTTTTTTAGTGGTTTCATGTTGTATAATGTAGGGTGTATTATGTAAAACATACCAAACTCTACAAGCTGCTACTTGCGTGCTGCAAACAATCACAGTTCCACTGATAGACTGGGACTTAGCATCTTAAAATTCCTGTGGAAATCAAGTGCATTTTTAAGTATTGGGTTTGATTATTTAATCAGACAACTTGCATTTTGCCCTGGCTAATTTGGAAGGCTGATAATATTTTACTCCTAAAGTAATTGTGCACCTGTTGTGATAGAAACCTGTTCAAACAAATCTTAATAGACATGAAGATTCATTCCCAACATGAGTGTGTTAGCCTCTCATTACTGCAAACTATGGGGCAACAAATTTTAAACAGCTTAAGAACAGGTCCCAGCTTAATCTTGGAAAAGTCTTCAAGAACATTTATGGCAATATGTCTAATATTAAACTTTGTTAAAGTATATCAATACAGACTAAGGTAAAGATTAGGATATGTGGGCTAAACTAACAGCAATTTAAAGAAAAAAGGGTAAGAAAGATATGTTTAAAATAACATGGTTCAGTGTGAGAGCTAATGACAAAGATCCAGTTTTGACCAAGCTGCCTGGGTATTAATCTATTAATATTATTATCACAGAGAGTAATACCAACAATGAATTCATAGGATCAGGCCAGGCTACATCCTT
>VZTB01008890.1:239604-314604 GCA_013397245.1 Thryothorus ludovicianus
TCTGAAGAGACATGTTTCGTATCAAAAAAAAAAAAGGAAAAAAAAGGTCAAGAAGCTATAAGACAATATAGTTGAATTTGTTTCATCTTGGTAATTAGTTTAACTGTGCTGGTATCTTGACCATAACAAATAGATACAGTGGGTCTTGGTAAGCTCAACCAAAATATTTTTATTTTTGGAATTCATTACCTTCTTCAAGCAAATTCGACTAAAGGGCATGCAAACATTAACTGTTGAAAGTGCTTATGAAATATTCAGGCATTCACACGTCTTAATTGAGAAGGTCAGGTTAGACCTGGAAGCACAGCCCTTGTACCACGTTACCCAAAGTGCTAGAGGCTGGAGTAAGGGCAAAACAAAAGCACTGCTCTGATCTGGAGAGCTGCGACACAAAGCTAAATATATCACTTAGTTGGATCATGGCAATAAATTCATTATGAGAAACCTTTATAGCCTGTGGTATATTCCTAATCAGGACCAATTTCTTGAGGATTTGGGTGTCGGGGTTCTGGGCTGTGCTGTTTAGTTAAATGTTTTCCTTGGTTTCACTAATTGGAACCAGTTGATTCTTTTTCCTGTGTATTGATTTTTTAAATCCTAGCAGTTAACAATGATTCTAATGTATCATAACACTTTAGACCTTAATCATATAGTGGGGCTTCTGCTTGTAGCTTTTGTTTGAGTTTTAATTAAGAAGACCTTGTGTCTCAAAGCCTGAGCTGGGTTTTTAATTGCTAGTATGTATATCACACAGACTTCAAAAGAAATAAAATATGTTTATAACAGAAAGCACAAAGGAGAGCTTTGAAATGTCTATAGCCATACAAAGTGACATAATTAAAAACCTCTGAGTGCCTCTGTGATATAAGACTTATATATATTTATTTATACATATTTATGAGGCAGACTGTTATATACCCTTAGACTTCATGAGAAAGAATTTTCAGCAATTATACTGAAAAATAATTACTACAAAGTGAGACTACAGTGTTGATCAGGGCTAAAGGAAAACAGATTTATGTTCCTCAAAATGGACTTCACATTTGATATAGTGCAGCAAGAAACACCTGAAAGCTTATCTGTGAAGACAAATTTTATATAATAGAAGCAAAAATAAGATTTTAAAATGTTTTGTAAATCATGCATGCTTTTAAAAAAAATTAATTCACTGTAAAACACACAACTTTCTCAAGGATTCATTCATGCACAACTCTTTCCAAGACTTTTCCAGAAATGGAGAGTGTTAAATTACTGGATTCAAACAGTTGTGCCTCATTGTCCTTTTCCAGTCGTTAATACACACAAAAAATGCTTCTATGAAGCACCTCCTCACATCTCTCTTGTTCTCATACCAGGGATAAATATCCTTTCCAAAATTGTTCGTGGGTATCTTACAAGATGACTATCAAGTGGCTGAAGTAGCTTCATTATACTAAATTCAACTTTTCCTAGGAAACAGTAGTGCTGCCTCCCACCTACCCAAATATTTTGAGGCCATTAAATGCGCACGTGTCACACGAAACAGGAGGTTTAGACTCTTATTACTAAAGCAGCAAATATAAAAGGAGACGGGATGAGCAGGGGAGGCATCATGGAAACAGCCTTCTGTGTTTGATAAAGCCATGGACATCAATCACACACCTCCCCAAAATAGAGCCTACTGTACAAAGAGAGCATGTGACATTCAAGTCACAATGCCTATAAATATAGAGAGTTCCAGCTGTAAACAGCACCAATGGAAGGCAGAGGACTAACCTGCAGCACAGTAGCTGCTGACCCACGAGTCACTCTCCTCTAAGGCTGCTAGACCAATTCTGACCCTTTCACGATAACATCATTGCTTGAGTTACTTAGAGGCTGACCTTTCTTATTTGATCTTCAAAGACTCTGCATGCTGAGAAAGACCATTGCGGGCTATTTCAGTAGGACAACTGCCTGATGCATGCAAGACCGTGCTATTCCAGAGATTTATATTTGGAACAGAAACAGAAAACTTAAAACAGACTCTGTATAGTGTGATAAATGATGCTACTCTGCCTAGCTGTGGCTGCTGAAGAAAAACTAGATAACCAAGCAACAGAAATACATGCAGTGAGGGAGGGTGAGGACAGAACTCTGTGCACCCAAATATCTGGAAATAAAGAAAAGAGCCCTGCCTCACTTTGTTTATTCAAATATGTAATAACAACAGTTAGAATGAAAAATATTTCCTGATCCTAATTTTTATACAAAAGAAACCAAACACTGCAAAAGCCAGATGTAAGCCTAACAAATTGCTTGTATACCTTAAATCTATTTGCATGCACACCCTGGTAAATAGCATACAATCAAATGATTTGCAGAGATAGCTCTGGGTTGTTTTTTTTCCAGGTGATCAAGGCATTTAACTCAGGTCAACTGCTTCAGAGACCTTTGAAAATTTGACCTATGTGTTTCATTTATAAACATATCAAATGAACAAGCAGACTTATTTAACCACTGGAATTTGGCTACAAAGCATTCTGCCAGATTCTCCTCAGTTTCATGCAACCTCCCTGAAGTCAATGGCTTGCTTGGCTGGAATTCAAGGAAGAATCTGGACCATTATCAATAACTGAAATCCTAATAAAGAAACTCAGAAAGAGCAATTTTACAAGTGTAGCGCACTATGGAAGAGTAATTGTGAACAGGAACAATCCCACACTGAGAAAAAATGAATTATTCACTGTTTGTTACTTTTGTATTGGCCTCTATTGTCTGAATTAATAGATATAGTTTATAATTATATCTTGATTAACACTATTGTGTTCTAAATATAGAAGGTAAAGCAAGAAAATACCGTTTTTATTTGTTTCTCTCAGCCAATTATCTTTTCTTCTTGTCTGTGTGCTTCCCAAACATGAATAGAAACAGTTTGTGTCAGTGGTACATTTTTTTTTCCTGCTTTCATCCTTTTTTCTGGCACTGATTCTTAGTGAACTGCCTTCCCACAACCAAGATGCTAGTCTTTCACTGAAGGGGGAGGGCTGTGGCTGTGCAGACACAGAGGAAGAATATGTGCTCAGGTTATCCTTAGTGAGAACGACACCTTCTCTCTAAAATAAACAACTCCCAGTAACAGTCTGTGCAAAGAGCAGTTCCTCACAGGACCACACCTTCCTTTCTTAAAATTAAGATTTTTTTTTTTTCCCTAATGAACTCATTTATTTATTTTTACCACATCACTTCATGTCTTTAAGTTAGGCTTTCAGTAATATGAGCAGAAATTCTGCGCAAGGGCAATTCAATAAAATTATTTAGAATCAGATGGAAATGAAGGAAAAATATATTTGACCTCCCAAAGACAACAGATTTTCAAATGTAGTTCAGACCCCAGAATGTCCTGCCAGTTACCTTGCTGGAAATTCAACCATCACTCTGAAGATTAACTTCATGAATGTGGAATCTACCACCTTGAACAATGAAAGTATTTCTTTTAAAGTATGCTTCCCCTTACTTTGTTTTGTTTCCTTCATGTATTCAGGTTTTCAGGCTGCCATGTGCTAGATCGTTATTTGTTTGTGGGTTTGTTTTTCTTTTCCTTTCTAAGCTGATTTAAGGAACACAAATGCTAATAGGAGTTCAGAGCAGACTATTGGGTTAACAGTGGTTTTGTTGGCTTGGAGGTAACCACCCTGGAGCCAGTGGTTAGGCCATGGTTTTGGGAGCCCAAAGGAAAGGATTCCCAGACCTGTTCCTATTCCAGCTATGTAACACTGCACCTAGTCTTCTTCTTCTATAAAACGACACTAATGCCTTTGTCAAGAGGTTTGAAGTGTAAGGCACAACATAACAGTAACCATTATTTGTCTTCCATGTTGGTTCTATTTTTAAAAAATTAAATGCAGCTGCAGTAGCAAAGATTCAGCACCGCATCTTGCTGGAAGCCAAGCAGCAGCATGGGTGAATATTGCAGATATTATGGCAACTTCAGGACAGGTTACACAGGAAATGGGCTGTGGAAACCAACTGAGGGACCAGCAACACATAAATCTGCTGAGCCTAACCTGATGATCCTTTTCATACAGCTAATAGGCTTTTCCCCTGGAAAAGGTAGTTGAGAATCCTCCCAAATCTGAGTGCTTTGTAGGTAGATGAGAAAAGGATGAGAGGCAGGAGCCCTGCCCACTCACTCTGCAGAGAACATATATGCTAAGAAAAATAGGAGGAACAACATAAAAGCAGAAAATCAAACCTATCTTTTTCAATAAATGAGATGCCATTAGAAAGCATTTTGTGCCATATAAAAGAATAAAGAACATTATTCTGCATTGTTAGAGATGCCACCTCTTTTAAATTTGATTCGCTAATAGCATTCAAGTAGTTTCTATTTAAAGACTAAGTAGCTATATTTTGCAATTAATAGACAATAATAATTCAACTAGCATTCAATGTTTTCCACACTATTAAGAGACAATATGGTTTTAAATAGATTGTGATTTCAAGACAGTTTTTTTATTATTTTATTGCAGTCAATTTTATCATGTTCCTGCAAAATTTTATGCTATGTTTCTGTCACTGATATTACTATGGGATTTCTTAGCTGCCTAACATATATGTATTGTCATAATTCTACCAGAAAAATCAGGAGAATCCAACAGATTTTTGGTCCTGAAGGAACCAATTATAGCTTACTTATTAAAAAGAGCCAATATTTCATCTACTTGTATAATAAAAATAAAAAAAATTGAACTATCCTGAAATTTGTCAGTGGGAATTTAAATCCCTAAGCATCAATTTTCATCAAATAGAATTTTATTTTTTTTTTACATTAAAGAATTTCACAGAAAAGATTTATTAATATGATGAACATGACTCTTTGTTTCCACACCTTTGTAGTTGTAGAATAAAAAAATTATACAAATGAAGATAAATAAATCTTGGGTACTTTGTGTGCTCCTCAAACATGCCTCATGACCCCTTCTCACAGCACAAAATAAAGCACACATTAAAATTGTTGCTTAATCAATAACACTAAATTTCTTCTCACTAAGACAATGTGCAGAAGAATTGATGGGTAGGGAAAAATACTTCAGGTTTTCTACCTAGTACTTAATTGTCAAGAGAATTCCACTTTTCCTAGGATGTTGGCTCAAGAAATAATGAGAATACTGGAAATTATTGCCCACATACACAAAAAATTTTGCACTGATTTTGGTAAGTCAGAAATTTTATCCACACCTGCTCTTTCTCTGCATAAAGGGATTAATAGAAACTTTTTTTTTATTTTTCAATTTTGAATCAAAGCTGTAGAATAGCAATGACATAATTACCACCTTTTATAATCTGAAAGCTATTTCTACACACAGTTTGTGCAACTGGGAATAAGCAGTACCAAGTACTGGTAATTCTGCATTTCTTCCTCTTCCTCTGCTTGGAGATAGATGGCTGATGTCAGTGAACTAATGTGAACTAAAACCTGGTGTTTTGTGATAACATCCCTGATACTGCCTATAACTGATTGTGACACACTCCATTTTTTTGGCACACTCATCCATCATTTCAAAGCCAAACATTAAAAACCAGAGTGAGCTGAATGGAAAGAACGGCACCCTCTAGTCATGACAGATATTTCTATTATTTTCTCTGAACTTTCAAAAATCCTCAATCCCCTTCTTAAAAAATATGCAAACATTTAAAATTTGATCTAGTGAGATACCTTTAATTTCTCCAAGGAGATCACTTGTGTTTAATTTTTCCATCTTCTCCTTCCAGTCTTTAGAAAGTAGCTTTTCCATACAGGACGAATCTATTTAAAAGAGAAAAAAAAAAAAATTATGAAACATATTCTTGCAGGAAAACAGGTGCCACCTTCATTTAAAACTGTTCTCCCAGTACCAGTCGAACCACAGCTTAGAAAGGAAATGAACTTGCAGCCAAACAGAGTTCTTATTTAACTGCATTTTAAATCCAAAGTAATTCCCCTGAGGTTAATGGAGTTACTATGGATTTAACAAGGGTCTAATTGAAAGAAAAACTTCGTTGAGGATTTATGCATGCTAACTGCCAATTTACATGCATAGATTGCCAATGTATATACGAATTCTGTCTTTTTCATTTGAGAATGATTGTACACTCGAAATTATACATGAAGATTTAGTAGCTTTTTTTGGAAATTTGGCACACAGTGACATCTGAAACCCATTTTTATACCCATGTCAATGCAAAAAGTTATTCATATAATGTCTCCATGGAATTCATGAAAGCACTCTCCATATTCGATGTTCACAGTATCAGAAATGTTCTCAGTACGCTATAAACAACATGCAATGATTAGAAGATAGACTTTCGTCATGTGAACTTCAGAATGCATTTCAAGGCTTTGCCCCAGCCTGGGAGGCCTTCTGTAGGCAACACTGTCACTGAAGTCATTACACTTTGGAGAAAGTAAAAGATTGGCCCTAGTAAGCTTCCTATGATCAGACCCCAATCCCACTACAAAATTTTATTTTGAACATAACAGACATCAATAAATTCTAAAGGTTTCTTTCAGTTCCTAAATTAAACTAATTGGCTCTGATGTCTAAATTATAGATAACCTTGCAGATACCTAGAAAAGGTGATTTTTAAGATAGAAATTCTTATAAAGGGAGCCTACAAGACTGCAAATTCTCCTGGAGGGAGCCTACGAGAAAGGTGGAGAGTGAAGGTGGTGACAGGTAAAGGGGGAATTGCTTCAAACTGAGGGAGAGCAGGTTTACAGTAGATGTTAGGAGAAAATTCTTTACTGTGAGGGTGGTGAGACACTGGAACAGGTTGCCCAGAGCAGCTGTGGATGCCCCATCCCTGGCAGTGTTCAAGGCCAGGCTGGATGGGGCTCTGAGCAACATGGTCTAGTGGAAGGTGTCCCTGCTCATGGCAAGGGGTTGGCATAAAATTATGTTTAAGGTCCCTTCCAACCCAGGCCATTCTTTGACTCTGTGGTTGATGTGATGTGGGCTTCTATGACTTCTAAGAAGCACAATTTGGTTTTCTAAACAATTATCAAGAAAACTTCACAAGCGACTCAACACTTATTTTTCCTTCCCAGCTAGAATAAAATCTCTGTTAAATTTTGTGTGCTTATTTTCACCTGTAGGCAAACCCACCAGCCACGTCTGTGCTAAACTTCTCAGAAACTCTTGGGACCAGATTGCAGAATATGGAAACCATTCCCTATGGGTATCTCTGATCCCAAAACAAAGAAAGGGCCTTCGCTGTAAGAGCACACATCTCTCTGGGCAGTGCTGAGCACAGTGTCCCTTAGTGCACACCCTGGGAAAAGCCACACACCTTTTCTTCCTAGAAACTCTCATAGCAAGGGGCTACTTCTTTTAGAAGACCAATTTGCACAATGCTTTCTAAGTAGTTCATAATATTTCATATTTTAATTATTTTTGTATAGGTCCTACTCCAGACACAAATTAAAGGTGGGTTGTACAAGAAGGCAGAATTCAGTCTAACTCAACTTCCACTAAATTACTGGCAGATTAAGGTCAAATCACAGCTGAAATTCTCATTTCAGCAGCCCCAGCAGAAGCAGTCACACATGTGAAAGCAAAAGCAAAAAGCTCAGATTTAAGAATGGCAACACAGATCATATCATTGCAACGGGTAACAGTTTGTTCCATTTCAGAGGATTCCAAAAATACTCAGAGGGAGGAGAGACATTCAAAGAGGTCACAAAAGGAGGAGTTAAAGATTTAGGGAGAAATTTAAGGAAGAAAATGGTCATATGGCCAATCATATTTCAGGGTGCAAGTAATTCCAGCCTAAAAATTTATTAGTACAACTCATTTGACATAAACAAACAAATGAAAATCCCAAACAAAACAAAAACCAGTTGAAAGCAAACCAAACTGTAACTACCAAGAGATCAAAGATCAGGTTTTAATTGCAACATATTTTCACCGTGCAAGCCTCCATGGAAAGACAACAGAGCTCATAAATATTTTTTGAAGTAATATTTCCGCAGAAAAGCTAATTTATTTACTAATTATATCTTTCTATGAAAGAGACAAAATTAAGGAGCTCTAAGTTGCAATAGGCAGTGTTAAAATACTAGTTATATAATAACAATTTACTTTTAACAATAACAGGCACTTATTACTTTTATGAGTTCTGGCCTGATAATAGGAGAATCAAGAAATAACCATCAATTATCAATAGAACATTATAATTTGTCCTTTTTTGTGATATCATGATTAGTTTAAAAAGAGGTTTTTGTGTTTCTCCCCTGCCAAAATTTCAGACCCCACATCCCTGGAAAAAAAAAGCTTTAGAATTTTATTTTTATGTTTGCTATAAGTTATGTATTCCACTGTTTTTAACTAAGAAGCTTTCCTCAGTCCACACTAAGAAAAAACAATTTAAACTAAAAAAAGAAAAAAAAAACCAGACTAACATATTACTGCAGTTGATAAAATACTTTCCTCAAAAGCACTTGTTTTATTTCTTCTCTCACTGTTCCTAAGAACATCCATGCTTATCTGTAGCGTTCTTATATTATGTAAGGGCAAAAAATGTATTTCTAAAGACAGACTGGGAAAAAGCTAGATTGGAAAACAGGTCTATTTGTGTGCATTTTTGATATAATCACATTGCTAGCTAGAATTTTTCTCTACAAATGACTGAAAAATTCCTTAAGAAAGAGTTCTTTTAACACCCCTATCTAATTCAAATTCTGTGTTCTGGATCTGACCACACAATTTATAGCTACTGTATTTTGCTATTGGGAGGATTACAAAAATGATTACACAATGAGCCTTTTAATAAACTTTTTTTATATCATTGTAAAAGTAGCTCTGTGAAAATCCTGTAAATTGTCAAGTACTGTGTTTATTCTGCATAATTTTTCAAATTTAAAATAATGATATGTGGTTACAGCCCTCTGGAGGTCCTTCACATTAGACCCAAAACTAAATATAAAGGCTTATACTTGAAAGGCATGATTCCCTTCAAGTTCTCTATTCCGTGTTCACAAACACACATTTTTAAAAGGTTTGTGAATCAGAAAGGGATTTTTCTTCTTTCTCTACTGAAAATTATTTTTTACAGACGTATAAAATCTACAGAGATATCTTCTGACATCAGTAAAATGTCTTCATCCATATTGATTCATTTTCTGATTTGATTCATTATAGAAACAAAACATCGCCTTGGAATCCAGCACTGAACAGTGAAGAAAGGAGCCCGAATTCACATCTGCACTGCATCACTCTCCCTGCACTGCTTCAGCACCATTCCAAAACCTCGTGGATCCCGACATTTTCAAAATTCAGGGGTATCCTTGCTAAAGACAATTATAAAAGAAGCAATGAAAGAAATTAGCATTTATACATTTTTAGCTCTTCTCACTGACTTTATAAACCACAGTTGGGCTTATGCCGCAAAGTAGCATATTTTCTACTGGCACATGTAAGATCAAACTCGTGAAGTTGCACTGGAGCAATTTATTCTATTAAAAAACACACAGCTTCTCTTCCTTTATATTCTTCTCTTGTGAACTAGGAAAAAATTTCCTTCAAGGACAGCAAACAGGTTAAGTATAATTATGATGACTAAATTAAATCATTGAGTATTATTTAATATCACGGTTTGTTACATACTTAGTTAGCAATTTTAATTGTAAACTAAAGGAGTTTAAAGTACTGTGAGAATCTTGTTAGACATGACAGTTTTGCAAAGGTGAATGAGAAGAGGATGTTAAAAGATATATAATCAGGAAAAAAAAAAAAAAGCTGAGGGGAAAAAAGCCCTAGGTGTTAGATGAAAAGGATCTCTTCACAATGACAAAGCATCGATGAAAAGAATTAACATTTGTCCGTTGGGTAATCAATCAGTCATGGAATGGATGGAATCCAGCTCTTTGTTGCACGGCCGGTGATGAAGAGCCAGCGTGTTAGCTATCACAGCCAAGCTCTCAAGTTCTTCTGACTGAATGAAAGTCATCTTGTTTGAATCAGGACTAGCTTTTGCCTCTTGTCTAATACTTATTCTACCCCTTTTTCATTTCTGCTTTCTTTTTCCCTTTTAATTTCACTTTTACTTTCTTCAACAAGTTACTCACCCCAGCTGTAGCTTACATGAATACTGTATGACCTGACAGTGGCCTGCACATATCATCATTGATTTTGGGGGGGTTGTTCCTTTTTTTTTTTCCCTCTTAATTCACTGAAGTAGCCTCCTATTACTTTCTTTGAAATACAGATTAAAAACAAAAAAAAAATGAAATAAAAAAAGGACGTTCATGCCATGTGTGAGTTTTTGTTTTTTTATGGTAAAGTCATACATAAAAGAAAACCTAAATGTGAGAGTGCAGCAGCAAAACTTCAAAGCACTGACTGTCAGACATTATTATTTCAAATCAGCTTTGACTTTTTGAGACTTAATAAAACACTGTAGTACAGACTGGCATATTTATAACACCTATACCAGTGATCAACTGAACTGTCTTATTCTTTCTACTGTGCAGTGCCTTGTTATTTCTTTTATAATAAGCTTCCCTCTAAACATGTTGTAACAATACTGCAAACTGATAATTATTAATGATATGAGTTCTAAAACATGACTTGTTTTGCATACAATTCTTTTTGAATACACACATTACTTTGTGACAGAAGACAAAAGCACATTGATTTATTAATAATGATTGCAAATGCACAGCAAGTTCATAAACAATACAGAAATATAATTCAATCAAAGCTGTAGAGGTATAGGTGACATTTTTACGTGCATCTGAATTGTTACATCTCAAGGAAGGAGGTGCTGGGGAAGACAAGGTAGAGGGTTTAGAAATGAGGTATGCTGGAAGAGAAATTGCTCTAAAACATGATCAGATTCACTGTAAGAGGAGGATAAAGCTCTTTTCTGCATTTCAGAAGAATGATAAAGAACTTAAAGGCATTTTTGTCTCTATTTCAGAACTATGTCGATAGCTATATCCTATTATAATTTAGTATATATTGTTAAACATTAAAATATCACATTTGAGCAGGGTTTGGGACTAAATATCAATTTGCAGGTTCCTTCCTCTCTAATTCTATATTCCCCAAGCTACTCTCATTACATTTATTTGCCTTCAGCTCCATGGGAGAAAGGTGTCCTTTGGACCAGCCTTTTTCAAATGAGTTCACATGCCTCATTCAAGTCTGCATAAGAAAAACACGAGTGGATTTAGCCTGTCAGCATCTATGAAATATTTGTTTGAGAAAAAGTATTGTGTATGTTGGTTTTTTTCTTTGAAAGAATGTTAAATAAGATTATGAACTCCTTGTGACAGACATTTGTGTGCTTGCTAGGCCTATTGCACTTGATTCCTTCTACAGCAGAGCTGCTTTTTCCTCCCAAAACCAGCTAAGCTGCAAATTAACATTTCAGTGTCTACCATTTTTGGCCTGCCTCCTCTTGCACCTTTGCACATCTCACCCCATGCTTCAAGTGCAAACATGTTTTTTTCAAGTGGGTGAAGCTAAGGACACGACATCTAAAATAATAATAATAACACAATCCATCACAGATTTAAAGAGGAAGATTTGTTTCAGCCTTCTTCACAAAATACTCTATCCTCTTCTGAGTAGAAAAATCTAAATGAAACCAGTACAAATATTTCTGAATAGTAGCCAAACAGAATTTAGATTTACTCTGGTCAATCCTTGTTACTTACAATTAATCTAAAACGGAAGGTCTATTGTTGCTATTATTAGATCCAGTCATTAAAATTGTGAAATATTCAGAAAACTGAGTATGGTTTTTAAGAACCTGTGACGAGTTTTAATATACCTGTGTTGGGACATTTTGTTAACAGATCCCTCTCTAAATATGTGGTAACAGCTTGGTTATGTGTCTTTTGTGAGTTCACTGCCAATCAGATTTCCTTGAGGTAAAGAATCACCTAGCATAGGATGAAATCATAAAAATATTTCTTAATTTTCATGCTTCATGTTAGGTATCATAAAATTAAATGCAAACGCTAACATTTCAGTATCAAAGAGAAAAGCAAAAGGTTAATTTAATTTACTTTGAAAGAACACAATTTTATAATCTTCTAACAATTCAAAATTAGATTAAGGACTTCATGTTTTCATCCATTACTTGAAAAATAAAATATAGTTTAACCATGACTATAAGAAACTTAACTGCTGGATGGTATGTATATTGTGTTTTCACGCAAAGATGTAACATTTGTGTAACATTACTAAAATAGATTTCTTGTTGCCATAGTTCCTTTTTTGATTCTTTCAAACACAAATTATCCTTTTCTGTCTCAATAAACTTTAAATAAAGGAAAAGGAGACAGCAACAATACAAAACTAATCAAAAATCAGCCTGAAGGCTTAACATCCATATTTGCAATACACTGCCACTGCCTCTTGCTCATAAGCAGCTTGGCTTCAATCTTGCTGTCAGTGGAGCAGCAGGTCAGGGGAATCTCATCTCATCCTTCTCAATTTCCGTACCGTTCTTGTACCATAATTAATTGTCATGGTCTAACAGAAAATTAAAATATAAGGTGTTTCAACACGTTGTTAGCCAGTGAACTGATCTCTTTGGCCAACTTCTCAAGAATTTCTTGATTTAATAAGCTCTCCAAATTCAAGTTCTTGAAAAGCAAAAAAAAAATGCAATCACAACACAAAAATGAGCAACATGACATTTAGAACCTGAAAAGATGCTAATCCCTTTGGCTTTTTTTATTACAAACTACAAATAAAATAAAATCTTTCCCAAATTCTATATTTTGCTTGGGATGGTAAGGAGATAAATAATCCTGATCAGTCACTTACTCCCTCCTTTCTTATTGACTCTTTCCTATCCAATTCTGTAAAAGTTTAAAAAAAAAACCACACAAAGGAACCCAGAAATAAAAACACAAACCAAGCAAAACCCAACCAAACAAAATGTTTAAGAAAAGGCAGAGTCTTCCTAGATACAGTTATATGTAAAAGGCAGTCAGCTCACAGCAGATGTTTTCTCACAAGAGAATGATGGAAATGCAACTGAGATCTGACTACCAAACACACCTTTTTGTTTAGGACAGGGAACCAGGCAGATCTGCCAACTGCTGCACATTTTTTCATAGTGACAAGATTTCCACAATATGATAAAATTAGAACTGTAAGAGCTTGGAGAGGTCTCTTAACTTTTAATTAAAACTCTCCAAGATCACTAAAAATAATTAGGCATTAAAATGTTCTGGTTTTCCTCTGAATTCATTTGCACTACTTGAATGGTCTAAATCTTGCATGAAACAACAGACAATCTAAACAGAAACACTGGAATTCAGCTGGGGGTGATTTCCAGACCTGCTTTTTATGATGCAGCTAGTGGGAGAAACTGTAGAGTCTGAGCTTCTACCAATTCTGCCTAAAATGGTTTGTTTCAACAGGAATTCTCTAGTGCAAAGAATTCTGCTCAGTGCAAAACTCTAGATAAAAAGGAGCTTGAATTTCATGGAAAGAACAGCCCAAGATACAGTCCTGACCTTTATTTTTATTTATTTATTAAAAAGCAGGACCTTTAACCTTGCAAATGTTTTTGTTCTCTCAAAATAACTCATACAATGCTATATGCCATACTATTTTTAGAAAAGCAACAAGAGAAAGCATGCTTTTCCCATACAGCAGGGCACTGATATAAACATCAACACAGATGCTCTGTGAGAGAGAGCTGGACTTCTCAAGCACTTGATCATTAAGGAATGCACCAACTGTTTTAGATAATCTCGTGCCAGCTCCAGTTCTGCTCCACACTCCCCTTTGGGAGTGGCAAACCTTGTCCTGCTCCTAATTTTTCATTTTACTCACTCCTCCATTTTTTTTTTCCCTTTCCCTGCTAGAAGAGAGGGAAAAAGGCATTGTGTGCCAAGCAAGGCAAGACTAGAATCACTTCCCCAAACAGAGCAAAACTTTCAGACAATTAACCCTCCCCTCTTCTTTCAGATAAATTACTAAGTATAAAATGCAATCTGTTTCCTTTGTTTACTCAATATGAACAATTTGTAAATGACTCAAGGATGAAATTCAGAAAATGTTGTGCTAAATTAGAACCATTATAAACATGCTAATGACTGCTCAACTAAAACATGAAGGATCAGTGTGAAGAAATATATTTAGTTCCTGTGAAATACAGTTGTATTGCTTCAGAACTATTTGGTCACTTAATTGTATATGATTACTTCAGGAAAATGTTAATTTCATGAACACTGCACTAGACAATACACTCCGTATGTCAAAAGAAGCTTTCTCAAGTGTCAGTGTAATTGCGTGGATGCAATGTTTTGGCATATTAGTACAAGAGAAATATCTTTAAAGTCTATTAAAATTACATGTACATTTCATTCCTCCACTTAAAACCTCCATTCCATGATAAGCTATATTTTACTGTTAGATTGGCTGTATTCATTGAAGTTATCCCCTTATTTGCATTACAATGACTGTATACCGTGCATTACATGTATTCACCTATTCTCTCAGGATCTGCACCTCTATTTATTTTCCAAGTGAACATATAATATGGGCAAGAGAAAGTTGCTTTAGGCTTTAAACAACAGCAATCAGGGACAGAGAGGAAAAGGGGAGCACAATTTGCTTGCAATCCCTGACAAAGAGACTCTATAAACAGATGTGAAAAAGGAGAATGATACACCTATTTTCCTGTCTCTTGCTAAGTACATACCAGCAAAGTAACTAGTAAATCAGCAGGATTTGCAATATTTGTTATTTTGTGAAAGGAGAAAGTTGTGCTAATGGAAGCAGATCTCAATTGTTTCCTTTGCCTCCACATCCTCACATCTTTCTTTAGTGAACAGCTCTAGATTTTATGGTTTTTTTATTCAGAGTAAAAAGAACAGGTTGAGCCAATATCTTACCTAGAACTCATCAGCATAACTCCATCACAGCCTACTTAATCTTCAATAGATTTGACATTTCTCCCAATATTTGGCCTATTCTTTCTCATAATCCATTCCTCTGTACCTTGTTGTAACCTTTTTAAAACCCTAAACAATTCACTGTCATCTTTGTCATCCACTCTTCTCAAACACTTCTGAGCTGAAGTGACATTCTTCTCCTTATTATTTAAAGAAATATTATGAGTGCAATATTTAAATGTTTCTTTGTTAAACCACTCTGGAAAAAAAATCATGTACAGTATACTTTTTTGACATGGAGCATCTCTCTTTTAAAAATTAATTTCCCTAGTAGCTCAAAAGTTGCAAATGGAATGCCAGCCTGTGTCTAGCTACATACTAAATCCTGACATTTTACTAAGGACAGGGGGGCATATTTTAATTTCTCTTAACATTGCACAACTCTTCCTGGACCAAGCTCAAGCAAGCAGAGGATCTCATCTCAGCTCAAGAAATTCTCTGGTAGTACAAACAGACATTTATGTTATTGATGCTTCTCCTATCAAGTGCAATGCCAACTAAGTATTGTATCTTTCACAAAGGTAGAAGTTCTGTAAAGTTAATACGAAAATATCGGGCAATATTTTGAGAATTAAAATCATCTTAAACAAAAGGTAGTATAAAAAAAAAATGTGGAGGCTCCTTCACACCAGGTTAGTTTCAGAGAATTGAGGGAATGGGAGAGAGGGGACTTCCCGAAAAGCAAGGAAAATCAGTTTCTATTAAACTGATTAATGTTCCTTGCAAAATTTGTGACACCAGATGACTTATGAACAAAACCTGAACGATTCAAAAGACCTCTATTTTGTTCCCCCAAATCATGTTCTACTCATTACCCTAATAATGCAGTAATAAACATCTGTTTAATTATTTGAAGGCTTCTTAATACTGTGTATCAAAATCTTAACTCAGCTTGTACATAAAATATTCTGAAATTAAAACAATTGTATAACAAAAAGAATTTTTCATGAGAAATCCTTAAGCGTTTTTGTATGTAAAAGTATAATACAAAGAAAGCAAAATAATATGCTCTTGATTTGAAATTACTTCAAACAAGGATGTAAAGGAATGAAAACAATAGCTAGAATCTCCTCTCTATTTACCATTTCTGAAGGTCTCTGTGGCACACGATGCCGTCTTTTCCAGGACACTAAAATACACTGACAAAATCAGCTCTGTTGCCCCTTTTTTACTACTAAAATTTTGACTTAAACAAATTATCATATCCTATATAAACATAAATACAGATCAAGCAAAAATGTCCTGAGATAATTCCAACAAACAGAGCTTTAAAAGGTTTAGAAATCTCACAGGCACCAGTTTACTTGCCACACATTTAAAAAACCATTTAGGTTGGAAAAGATCTCCAAGATCATGGAGTTCAAGCATTAACTTAGTACTGCCGTGGATATATATTTCTGGAATAATAGCAGTGAAAAGATTATAGAAAAGAAGGCACTAATATCTTCAAGAATAATATTCTCACATTTTCATTTCCCTATATACATAGAGGAGAATATTAACCATCATTTTTATTCCTATAAAAGAACATTATTAATTTTTTAAAGTCAAGTAATGGAAAGATATGGAAATCTTAGAATTCTAAGTTTCCCTAGGAAATCCTAATTCAGCCCCTGTGTACATTAGGATATATTCTTTAAATATTTTTTTAAATGTACACAATTTTTGTATGATATTCTTGCTATATTCAGCATTTGGGATAATCCCAGATGAAAGCAGAAACTGGAGCCGCAGAACAAATGAGGCTGCTGCCCATGCAGTCATTGGCTACGTTTCATTGCAAAAAGTTCAAAGAAACTAAATGAATGAGGGAGAGAACTGCAAAAGAAGAAATGATGGGTCGCAGTTTCATTTTCTGGGAGCTCAATTTAAAAAAACTTGGGGCTTTATTTGAGGAACTGCTGAACATTCACAGCTGCAGCTGTGTCAATGTAAAGTAAATGTAAAGATTGAGGCTATAATATATATAACTATATATAAACTGCTGCACAAAGTTAGGTCCCCTGGAAAAGAATCAGGGCCTAAGCACCTCAAGCTGAACAACCAAGAAATCAATGACATTTTTTAAGTCATATTCTTAGTCTTACACCTGTGAAGTTGGCATCCTGACCACATTTTTTTCCTAACAAAAATTTTGAGAAGACAATTTGTTTGTAGCACATTTACTGAATATTCTAAAGGGGAAAAAAGAACAACTTAGCCAATTGTGTAATATATATGTCTTGCGAGCACATCTTGAATAATTAGACACTAAAGTTCCAGGTTGACCAGTAAGAACATAACAAGTCATTGGATAGCTTCACATTCATGGAGGATCATCCTGTTATTGAACTGCATGAATCAGAATTTTTCTTCAGGAAAAACTATTGCTTATTCATATAAGAAAACTATACTTCTCTACATGGAAACAAAAATTGGTTTCATTTGAATGTGTTTTAAGTTCTGTTGGGCAGCTGAAGAAAGCCTTCACCAACTATGCAGACATAGTGCAAAATTAAAGATTTGAAACCTGTTTAAACATGTGGTTATACATGCAGGTATATAAACAGACTTTGATAAATTAGATTTAGTGGCCAGGTTTGGAAACAACATCAATTTGAAGGGTACTGATCGCTCCCAATTAAAGACAGAGTGAACATGAATCCTGCACACTGGACTTCAGCAAAAAAACAAAAAACACTAATGATAATAAAACAGTGCATATTGCACTCTGTCCTGGTACTGCAAGACAGAATAACTCTCTTTTGCTCTCCCAACAGAGTAAACCTTGACACCCCCATGCACAGGCTGACAGATTTTTGTAAGATCCCCTCTTTGCTTCGAGCAACCATTGCCAAACTTCTGTAGACAGACTGGCACTGTTCCACAGTAGAAAATAATTTTTGCCCCCAAAGTTGGAGCAAAAACTTAATCATAAACATCTTCCCAAAATATGTAACATAGAAATACAATAAATATCAGAGTGGGGAAAATTTGAGGTCATTTGTAAACATCAGAGATTAAATAATACTTAATAATCTGCTACACAAAAGGCAAAAACTTGTTCAGTGCAATTAAATCTTCACTGATCCATGAAAGGGAAACTACAGTTAAGTTCACATAACCTGTATCAAGCTATTTTTAATTCCTATTGTGTCACTAAACATTCTTTCTTTTCCAGAATCCTACAAACAAGAACTAGTCCATGGAGCTCAATTATGCCACAAGCTTCATTAAGAGTCATATTGAAGGTAAAAAAGATATTTTACACAATTTCTGTATTAAAAATTTCATCTTCTTCCTTTGTTGATTTAACTCAGGCTCTATAGTTGCAAGGAGTTTAAATTTATGAGGTGAATTTTAACTGCATAACTCCCCAGAAAATTTAAGCATGCATGAAATTCAGTTATTTTGAAATTGTAGATTAATGTTGGTTTATGATATACTCTTTACCCAAATACAAAAGAATCTAATACAGACTTAGTTGTTTAGATGTTATGTTGGGTTTTGTTCATATTTAGGACCGGTAGAAAATTCAATGTTATCTGAACATATCAGAACATAAGATTATTCAGTTATAAATTCTGGTTTATGATCTTAGATGTATTTATTCCAAAGGACAAGACAGGCAGGAAATATCTTCCTTTGATTGTTAAATGACATAGTACATTGAAAAATCATTATATTCACAGAATCCTCAGAGTAGAAAGGGACTCTCTCAGATCATGGAGTCCAGCTCCTATCCCTGCACTCCAGGAGCCCCACCCTGTGCCTGAGGGCATTGTCCAAACCCTCCTGAGCTCTGTCAGGCTGGTGCTGTGAGCACTGCCCTGGGGAGCTGTTCCAGTGCCCAAACACCCTCTGGGGGAAGAACCTTTTCCTAAAATCCAACCCAAAACTCTCCTGAATCAACTACAGGTCATTCCCTTGGGTCCTGTCCATGGTTACCAGAGAGAAGAGATCAGTGCCTGCCTGTGCAGACTGTGATGAGGTCTAATATTGCCTTATTCATTTAAATATGTTACCAAATTCAGTGCATGAGTAACAGGCAAAGATTTGATTCCTTTTGCATTCAATAATCACAGACTAATGCACTTCATGCACTTGTGCTCCAGGAATAACAAAATTCACAACAGCAACCATGTATTTCTTAATTGCAATAATAATCCTTACATTATACTTATTCTACACTTCCTTTTAAAGTGTCTTCAGCAAGGGCACTGCATGATGCCTAAGGTTTTTATGTACACAGGATGGATGTATGGACTTCATACAGAAAAAGTAATGTGGTCACAACTATTTGAACGTGCAATGCCAAGGCCTGTTACTATCAAGCCAAAGGCAGAAGTTTGGGCTGCTGCCAAGTTCTCCACGTGGAGACAGTTTTGTCCACCTAATTTGTGTTTACATATGTTAAATGGAGATCAATCTCTTACTCTTTGGTTCCATTTCCACTGCCTTTATTCCACATGAAAATTATCTTACTGTTGTTTTTATCTTGATGTTACTCACAAAACTTACTGTACTAAGACAACTGCAGAGTCTTTTTTGTCAACTAAACACTTCTCTAATCTCCAGGCTGCAAAACTGCCTGAACCCTCCTCCTGCATTTGCCCTCACACTATTAATATAATCATGAGCACTAGGAAGGCAGAATCTCAAACATTGCAAGTTACACTTCTCTGGTTCCGTCAGCTTTTTTTAAACACTTATTTATGGGCAAGGTATAATTTACACCACCTTATGTATGGCTGGGCAGGTGGCACACTGTGACTGCTGCTCCTTATATCAATATCTAACGTCAATGTCAGCAGTGCCCACTTTTCCACACCAATCAGATTTTCACCTGTTCTCTCTTATTATGAGATTTGACTGAGAGCTCTCTGTGGCTTGCTATTTGGTTTTACTACTGCCACCTGTGCAGCACCTAATGTACTTCCTCAGAAATGCCCCTGGAAAAAAACTATGATGAAGCATCTTAATTGCTTCTAATAAACTCAGGGGCTCTTCGGAAGTCAGTGGCCTAAGCTACATGAGATAAACTTAGGCTTTTTTGTTCTTTTTTTCCTTTCAGAGTTATATATTATATAACTTACTATCTGAAGGGAATTACTGCTCAGCCTAAGCCAGAGGTTGGTGAACACTGAACCTTGGCCTGCACAAAGACAAGGTTTCATGCCCAGACATAGCTTTTCCCAAGGCAGAGTGGATACTTTGTCCCCAGGTCCCAGAGTTGCTGGTACAGTCCATGAATGCTGACAGTCATACAGATTTTAGTGGTTTTTTTTTAATTCTACTGTCGTGTTGCTCAAGTGTCTCGAGAAACACAAAAATATTTCAATTCTGGGCGTGTAAGAATTGTGCCAAAATCTTGTATGTAGGGACAACAATTCCTTTCTGTGAACTATCCCACATCCAGATATTTTCTGGATTTGTCCAAAAGACTTTTAGCTGATGGGAAATAAATTGTTCTCTTCTTCAGCAAGATGTAACCTCTTAATGAGTTTATTAGCCTATAAACCATGATGTAAATGTGAACTTTGATACAAAGACAACATCTCCTTTCCACTGTAAACTCTAAACTGGACCTCCTCAGTATCTAAGACTACTGGAAATTAGCCTTAGAACATATGTTAAAGAATTTAAATTGCCACATTCTGTTACTTTTATGCAATTATTTACAAAATTAGTATTAAATTTGCTCATTTGTTTTCATTACTTTTTTTTCCTCTTTTTACACTAGTGAAATAATTTCAAAATATGGATACTGACAGAGATGCAGGCCCTAATAGTGGAACCTTATGTTTTGTTAAATAGCTGATCAGAGAATAAGAACAAATGTTGCCAACAAATGTATTGGAAAACCAGGATAATTTTTTGCAGTAAAGGTATGTAGGAATCAGCACATTGGATCAGGCTGCTCAACAACTCATTTGTAACAATAGCAATTTTTGCAAAGACTAGATTAAAAATTTTAATACACTGAGCATGTTTCACCTGTACTCAAGATAGCTATTTTTCCTTTGAAAAAGCTTCCTCAACTTTACACCAGAAAGACGAAGGATCAGTAGTCCAACAAAAGGGTCAGTAGAGTTTGTACAACGAGAAAAACATGAAAATTAGTTTGAAACCACTAATTTTGCACCCCAAAAAGACATATCTTCTATATGGACAGATACACACATTCTTATCTCTGCTCACTTCATTTTTCAAACACTGCTTTTACTGTCTCCTGTTCCTTGTTTAGCACATGGAATCACAGAATCACAGAATGTTAAAGGATTGGAGTGACTCTTACAGATTATCTAGTCCCAACTCCCCTGCCGCAGGCAGGGACATCTCCCACCAGACCAGGCTTCTCAAGGTCTTATCCAACCTGGCTTGGAACTCTGCCAGGACTGGGGCACCTACAACCAGCCTGGGCAACCTGTTCCAGTGATTAACCACCCTCACAGTAAAGAATTTTTTTTCCTTATATCAAATCTGAATTCCCCTCTTTCAATCTGTAGCCATTCCTGTTGTTCTATCACTACTGTTCCTGAAAAAGTGTCCTTCTCCAGCTTCCCTGTAGCTCCTTCAGCTACTGGAAGGTTGCCATGAGGTCTCCACCAAACCTCCTCTTCTCCAGGCTGAATAGTCCCAACTGTCTCAGCCTGACTTCACAGGAGAGGTGCTCCAGTTCTCTTACCAACTTCATGATCTTCCTCTGGACCTGGTCCAACAGGTGCATGCCCTTCTCTTGCTGGGGACACCAGAATACTATGCAGTATTCCAGCTGGGGGTCATCCTAATCTTAAAGCCCAATTCGTCTTGTTTTCCTCATGTTCTGGTTTCAATTCACAGTATCACCAGCAAGGTTACCCATAAGATCTGCCCAAAATTTGGCAATTCATACCAGCTGCTAGATGTAATACATACACCAGAAAACAGCACTGGACAAACCAACATCAATTAGATTCTGTACAAGTTTTCCAGGGTCAAGGAGCCAAATACAAGGTCCTATACTTGACCTTCTCTATGTCTTGTTGCTCAGACAGAGGCTGTAACTTTGACAGCACTGTATTGCAAAAAATCTGGATCATATCTGGCAAAGAAAGGGATCATTTATAAGGCCTCTGTGGGTACCTTCTGTCTTCAGTGTGTGGCTGAAACTCCCATTAACACTAACATGAGCTACACAGTCCTAGTGATGGGTGAATTATACCTCTAACAGAAAAGTGGTTTTTTGCTCGATGGATTTGCTTTGATGAACTTGTTGGCTACTGCACAGTCATGTGTATATATTTAAGTATTTCTCTGTGTGTGTGCATTTGTACATCTCTGCAGTGATGATGTCAGTTTGACTAAAAACGCAGATAAAGCATTTCTCCAGCCAAAATGGGCCAAAGCTAATTTTCCCCATATAAACTTTGGTTTGGCCTTTATTTATCAAAACCAGAAAAAAGTTCAACAGAAAAGGGGATCCAAGTTGGTTGTCCCAACAAAAAATAGAAGTTATGGCCTTTCTCAAGACTCGCTTTATAGGAACCGTATGCACAACTTTCACTTTCTAGAAAGTGGTTTTCTCTTGAACACACATCAGAACCATTCATCATCACATAATTGCAAGTTGTCAGTCAGAGCCGCACCCTTCACGCAGTGGCAGGCCGCCAGCACATCTGTCAGAAGCACTCACAAGCTTCCGTGTATTATTGTAATCCCCTACAAAAGGAGCAAACCCATTCATCCTGTCCACATTTTCCAAATCAGATGACAACTGTAAACCCTGAGCCTGGAAAAATAATAGCACTTACCCTAAAAATGCCACACTTGGCAGGTGACCGCAAGCTAAATACCAGTGAGCAAATTTAAAATCATTCTAATCTCTACATCTGAGACAAAAGTTTTAGGGAACTGGGCTCTTCATGAAAGAGGAAAGCTGGATTCTGTGCATACAACAAAATGGTCTCTAATAGCGAAACAGGCTGTGGGGTTAAATCATTGTAACCGATCTTCAAACACTCTGGACTTTATTAGGAGAAATCTAACCTCCTTCTTTACTGTCTCTATTCTCTTTTTGGCTTCTTCTGTTTTCTTTCTCCTTTGCCTAGAATCATCTAGTCTTTATGTTAACACATACTCTTTTCTCCTGTACCTATTGAAAGATGCTTTCTGCTCAGACAGGCTCCACAAGTAACACTTCAGGGACAGTCTGGATTTGGTGAATGTGAGGCCAATGAGTACAAAGCAGGCAAGAATCTCTTCTCAGAAATTATATTAAAGACTTTCATGGAAAATTAAATAGCTTTCAGTGAATTAAATACTGTTTTACATTGGGCTTCAAAAGCTTATTTGCAGAGTATATGCACATGAGAGCCACAAATACTATGGAGAATGGAGTAATAAGCTTTACCTCTGTACCTTCACTAATTCTTCTGCATTCTCTCTCTGGAGAAGTCTGACAGCAATGTTCACCAGCACAGGCTGAAACACATGCCATTCTCTTTGAGACAGCCCTACAGCCACACCAGCCCAGCAAGACCTTCAGAGTAGCTTTGCCTCAGCCAGTGAGGCTGCAGACAGGGTCTAACACTTCCCTCTAACCAGCCAGATCTTCATACATTCCCAGATGTAGAAGTGGAGCTATGAGACTTCTCTGAGCCTACTCCCAATCCTCCACCTCAGGAACTTCAAAGCAGCATGAGCAGACAGCCAGCATGTATGACCAGGCACAGTCATGGGGCTGGTGAAGGTCTGTGCAGGACACACTGCAATTGGGCATTTATATCAGCTCCTGACACAGGCAGAATGCATATTATACATACAGATGTATTTATATATAAACATGCATTTCTGAAACTATTTGAAAGATATATGATGCCTGACCTGCTACAAAATTTATTTCCAAGAGAAAGAATTACTCCTGAGTGATAGAGCCAGGAGTAAATGATGCCATCTCAGTGCACAAAAGGAGATAAATATTTTAACAAATCAGCTCTCAGCTGTGCTGCACACCTATATTCACACAGCACTTGCCCAAGCTAGTGTTCAGGAAAGTACAGCAATTCTCCAGCGACCTCCAAAAAATCCCTCTGTACTGTAAAGCTGCCATGCAGGAGCTGCTCTGCTGGATGGTCACACAGACTGGGCTAGCTGTTTCACCCCATTGCACTGAAGTTGGAATATAGGAATAAAGGAGTTGATCACCACACCTCTGCAAAACATGCTGTTTTCAAAAACACTGGTGGGTGAATAAAAATCAACCCTTCAATTCTTTCATGACTCAGTTTCTTAGATAGGAAGATGATCTTTTTAACTTGTACAACTACTGAAGGATTTCATTCTCTTGCAAAAATATAAGTAGTTTTAAGCATAATAATATCTTTTTTCAATTACATTATCTTAACTTTTACATAATTTCAAAGTTGACTTGAATTTTTTTCAGAATTATGCTATATTCACTATCTTAATTTTTGTCCTGAATGAAGACCAAATTCCACTAATGCTGAAAGAAATTAATTTTGGACTTGAGATATCATGAGGTAATAATATCTGCTGTAAACAGGCTAAGTCAAGATAAATGAATGCTTTCACTTTATAAATATATATGTGATATAAACACACACAAATATAAGTACAACATATGGTCAACTAGAAATAAATAAAACTGAAAACACTTTACAACGGCATGGCAAGTATCCAAACTAAATTTCAGGTAGCAGATGGCATGAATAGGATACATGTGAGAAACAGGCAATTTCAATTATCTTTGAATAGTTCATAAACAGGAAAATTTGGCAAAGCACAATTTTTAAAAAAATTGACTTGAAAAATAACATTGCGTAATAGAGGTAACTGAACTGAAAACACAACAATGCAAAGTTGTTAAGCTCATTCTAACCATAATTTCATAATGAGTATTGAATGACTACATGTGACAGAAAAGAGCTGCCCCAAATACTCATGGAAAATGTTATAATTAATTATTCAAATTGGGCCTCAGAATTTTCTTTCAGTTATTGTCATCACCCAAAAGCAGCCAAAAGATCTTGCTCACCCTTCCTAGCTTTTGTGCAATCTGCAGATAAAAAAAACCTGAATAAAATCTGGATCTCAACATTTCTTCAAGCGGTTATTCAAGCAAACTTCAATGGGGTTTATTCATCAGAGGTCTAATTTGCCTACACTTCATAAAAAAATTACATTCTTTTAAGCCATATGGTGAAAAACATGCAAAAAAATTTATGTTTAGAAACCAAGTAAGAATATGAGGGCTTGCGCTCTTTTTAACTTTTTTTGAGAAATCAAAAGAGTCAAGTGGATCTCTGAAATTACAAAATTTGATAAGCAGGACAGAGGTTAATTTCCTAAACATTTCATTGAGGCAATTATAAATGCAGTGAATAGTCAGCCAGGCAAGTCACCTAGGAATCAATTCATCAGATATTGTACTTTTGCCTTCATACTTCCTTCCCTCATTCTCCTTTCCATAAAAGAAATGTGTCATAGAGAAAGATCTATTAGCTCAAATCCCTGATGTTATTCAGATATCTAAAGGTGATTTAAGTGCCTAATTGCCATTTGTGTAATTGGGAATTAGATAGCTAAACAATAGTTTGGGTGTCTGTATTCCACTGAGATATAAGCTTTTCTGTTAATGAAAGTCTTCAGCATTATCTCTAAGAAAAAGTAGTAAAAGAGTCCTCAACCATTCCATTCTTAATTTAGATTAAAGACAAAACAATTAAAAGGGGAAAAACTTTTTTTTGCCTGCATAAATATTGGCAGACAAAAAAGAGTAATTTTCATTGAAATATACATCTATATATATATATTTATTTAGCAGGTTAGCTGTTAACAGACAAGGTAAGTACCCCCAAAACTCAGAAAAAAAGGAAGAGTTTATTGACCCACTACAATTCCAGAAACATTTAGTAAGAACTGGAGAAGCTGTAATCCAGTTTAAATTATATGTATATAAAAACACGTTTTTCATGCTAATACAGAGAATTTGGTCCCTGTTAAAGGGAAGGTTTTTCAGAAGGCTTTATGAACAGCACCTTCAGGCTGGCAATATAGAGGCACAGCAAAATCAACAGATGCTTCTGAGCATCTCAATAGCCAAGGTCTGGGTCTTTGGAAGAATGACTAGTCTGCTGTGTCATAACTGTCATTTGAAAAAAGGAAAAATAATGTTTAATGACAGCTTGGTTTTACTGCCCAGATGAATTGGAATATGTAGAATCCAAGTATTTTCTGTACATTGAATGCTTATGTAACTTATTTATACATCTGTGTGCTTACAGCTAGAAATTGATATGTACACAACTGCAGCATTTTAAAAAATGGACAGCAGGTTTAGGAATGGTGCTTGAATAAAATTGCATCTCATTTTCAAAGCTGGTGGGCCCAGCAGTTTTGGAAGCTGAAGTTTTAATTGCTGGGCACCCCTCAAAAATCAGCCCCACTGTGTTACAAGCTGAGCATCCGAAGTCGGTAACCACAACTGATCATTGGGCTACTGGAAAGGATGGTCAGAGGGCACACAACGCACAGGCAAGGCTCTATGAGCTAATATCACTGCCAGCAGAAAAAGGAGTGTGATATAATACCTTTCAGACAAAGCAATACGGGAGTCACCAGCTGCAAATATGTTTTGAGAACTCACAGCCTCCCTGGGGCGACTCAGCTACTTCTGCTGGAGACTGTAACCCTTTCTCACCGTACCTCTGGCAGCCTTGTCATGAGCCCTTGTACCACAACTCACAAAACCTAAGCTGCACCTCCTATCTGGGAAGCCTGGAACACAACAAAAGCTAATAAGGAGTTGTCAGAAGTGTCAGTAGCCACTCCACACATTAGGAGCCCCAGTCAAGCAGGGGTCTCTCGGGCCCATGGGTCCTGTCCTGGGTAAGTGCAGGTACCCACACAATAATCAGCGGCAAAGTCTGCAGAGCTCACCAAGCTCCATGTAGCTACTCACTTCAAAATGAAAACAGTGCTGCTTACAGAGTGGTTATAAGCACAGAGGTTCAGCAGACTTTCATTTTTCTTTCCCTTCTTGCCCTGCAAAACAACAGCTACAATTCTCGTCTTTTCCATGGCTCAGAGCACAGGAGATTGCCTGGCTTCATAAAAGATCCTGTGTTGAGAAAATTCCTCACTGTCTCCGTAATAAAAAAAAACAAAAATTACTAAACTTTCTAACATTTTGAAGTGCATCAGAAAATTTAAACTTAATTCTTAATACAAATTAAATAAATCCTAGCGGCCCAACTATCAGTTTCAAACCAGTAAATCAGTGTGCTTAATGTCAGCAACCAATAAAGCAGAAACATATGCTCTGCTTCACTAATGGCATAAAGAACATTCCCTGATTGCCTTTTGGTTGGAGCCAAATATTTGTTGGCTAAAACAAGATTTATTTTAGAAATATTAATTTTCTATAGCATGCAAACTGATTCATTTTCCACTAAAATCTGTGAGATTACTTTTAGTTTTAAAAGACTTCCATAATGGTTTCTACACAAGACCTATCAAATGATATTTCTTGGCCCGTAACAACCATCTATCGTTTCTCCTGGCTAAGAAACTTTCCCACAGTATATTACAGTACAATATGTGAGCTACTGTGTTTGAAGTTACAGCTTATTTTATCAAGCCATTGGTGCTCTCTACAGCTGGTAAGTGGTGCTTTCCCTTGAAACAAATACATCAGTGTTTTCTTTGATTTTTGTGTTCCTTTTGTTTGAAAAAATACTAGATGCTAAGGCAACAAAATATCAAATATTTAATATATAACTATTGAAATATACACACGCACATACTGTATACCACACCAAACAGGATACTAGAACTATGTGACAGCTGCTGAGCTTCCATTTTTCTCATACATTTACATCAAGGACCAAGAAGTTAGGTTTTCCAGAAAGTCAAATTCTCTTTCAAGCACTCCAAAAATGTGAGGAATTTCTCTAAAGTGTTCCTACTATTCTCACCACTGAAAGTTTTAAGGAATGAAACATTTTTTCTGTGACTAAATAAAAGCTGTTGAACACTAAAACCATTTGAAAATCTGGTCCAGCAAGGGCATCTCACAATGAGAAAGTCTAACTATCATCTTTGATATAACAATTCTTTACATTTGGGGCATAAATCTGTGATATCTAAGCAAGAACAGCAAGATTGGCCCCATAAAATGTAAATTTTACTTTTCAGTTTGTGACCAATGTAATTTCAAGAAACCAGTTAATTTCAGTGTCGCAGAGATCAAAGTAAATAAATGGTTTCATGAAAGGGTCAACTGAAAGTGTATGGCATGCAGTGGTTGACAAAAGATTAAAATGCAATCACACACAAAAAAGCCACAACTTGAAAGAAATCATGCATTCTTGAAAAGATACTTAATACTAATAGATGACATACTTTTACTTGAGTTTGGATCATCTATCCTCATGACTCATTATGTGTTTGAGCACATCAATTATATCATAAATAATTTATATCATTACAATGTTCTGTGGTTTAATGCATTTAAAACCGTTTCAGACAGATGAGGGTCTACATGTCTCACACACCTCCACAGACCAGGACACTAAGACTGAAATAAAACCTGCTTATTAATAACTCTTAATACTTTTTCATATAAATAAGTTAATTCAAAATACGCCAAAGCTTAATGTAAAATCAAGGCAGTTTTGGGGACTGTAATTTCCAGACAGGCTATGTGAAGCAGAAAGGTTAACATCTTTGCCCAAACTCAAAGCAAGTCATTGCAGTAGCTGTGCTTCTCACCAGATTCTGAGCCAACTCCTGGAACATAATAGAAAACCTAACAAAAACAGAGCTTGTAGGAAACATTCTCTCAACATACAGCATGATCACAAACACTGAAAGGCTGGTTGACATTTTCAAAGCTGCAAAGGGAATTTGGATGCCGCCAATTCTCATTAACTTTAATGGGAACTGGGCATCCAAATCTCTTAGGCAGTTTTGCAAATCCCACCACAAATGACCATTTAGGTGGTAAGCATTAAATGGTATTGCCTGCCAAGCACCTTTATCTTAAGAGAGCTTCGTAAAGCGAAGCTTCATTGTTTTCATCCTTGTGTGTGAGCTAAAGGAAGTTACTCACTCGTGATTTGCACAGAAACATTTTTTTCCTGCCCCTTGCAAGGTACAATTCAACCACTTTCTTTAGGCTATCAGTAAGAGAGACAGGACAAAGAAAACACATAGGAAAACAATTACTGCTGAGAGATAAAAAGTAAATTAACCACAAGTTGGTGAGTATTTCTGAGCAGACATTTCTGAAATACATAGGCTCTTTATTTGATTTTTAATAGAAATATTTGGCATTATTAGAGTGCTAAATTTCTCACCTATTCATCTTTTACTTTCTATATGCCCATCTTTCTGACTAACACCTTGGCATTCAAACAAGTACTGTGCTCAAAAATAAAAAAAAATAAAACCTGTATAAATGACAGTGTTCAACCATGAACACATTGTCTTTTATGAATATTATAATCACAGAATCAATAAGCCTACAAAGAAAAAACAGGACACAAAACGTGTTTTGTCATTTCTGACGAAGTTATAAAAACAACAGACATTCAATATGCCAAGTGTTCTTCAATCCTTCATAATCATAGCCTTATTGAAGTGAGGACAAAAAGGGTCTAATTGCATAGGAGCAATCTCAATGTAATAGGTTATACACCCAGGCACTGCTGCACAATACAACAAAAACAACGTTCCCTGTGTATAGCAGAATGTCATCTCTCATTTTCAGGCAATTACCTTCTTTCTTGTCAACAGTTTTAATAACCTCCATCATCTCTAAAAGACTTTTGCTTCAGTTAAATAATTTTCAGCTTTTTAATATGCAAATGTGCTTGTTCATATGCATGGGTGAAGTGGCGCTGCTACTTGAAATGTGTCAGTACATTGTGGAGCACCTGCACCTCGGGGAAGCTTGATTTAATTGACACCTAATACTATTCATTATTCCACTTAGTGAGCAACTCCTATTAGTCACCTGTAGGTTTTCCTATAAGCAGTGCTTTGGCCACCAATGAAAATATGAATATTTCTATAAATAGAATGGCCATATTTAGTAAAGGGGGTTCACTACTGGTGAGTCTGGAGCATTATCTCATTGGGAATATTTCTTAGGATTCTCCCCCACCCCCATTCCTCCCAAGAACTTTTCTTGACTATGATGGAAGTCAAGAGTAACTGTTATTTAAAAAATATTTTATCTGTGTCAATTTCCCGGTGGCTTGATTCTCTAACTGTATTAAATGAACATTGTGTGAAATATGCAAAAGGAAACAGGAGAAAAAAAGAATCAAGGTGGTTGGGTTTCATTAATGGAGCTCCTGTTTCCTTAAAGTGGGATCTGAGTTGGACAATTCGAACGTCTGCTTTGTGTGACCTGAATGTAATCACTGGCTGTGCAAAGAAATGCAGAATATGTGTTATTAATCGAATATTCCTGTAATAAATATTTACCATTATAGTCTAGCTTAACCTTATCCAGCTAATAGCCAATTTTGCTCAATTGTGAAGAATGCGCAACAAAGATCTTTAAATTGCCACATGAAATAATTATGTTAAATACAGGATTCTCTGTCTTTACTGATATGAATGTGATAAATACACGCTATAAATGGATACAATTAAAAACTGACATTGTTCTTTCACTGCTGGAGCAGAACTCGGGTGCAGTGCACCGCATGTGCTGAGTTGATGATATCGGGGTTGTTCCTTTACCACATGGTCTGTAACCTTATTGTTCAGGCCACATTTCTTTCCTGCATTAATGCATTTGTTAGTCCCAGAAGGCTTAAACTACAGATGTTTAACATCCTGCTTATGGACAGATCATCTGGAATATGAACTAAGAAATCTATACGACTTATTAGTATATGTTATGAGTGGAGCAGAGATTTAATAGCCTGTTCAAACTAGATTAGTGAAACAGTTTCTTACAAAACTGCAACTTCTTAAAATAGACTCATGTAAAAATGAAAAATTAAGATATTCTTTTGATTAAAAATGATTTTTATCAGAAGAATTTGTCACTAATTAATGCTGTTTACATAATAGTGCATGTAACATTAATTACAGCTTTCAGAATGTTAACTGCAAACCTTTTTTTTTTTCCCCTTCTGTGAGCACAGATTTACCAGTATGGTGGAAATCAGAGCTCTTTTGAGGTTTTTTTTCTGCAGTGCATTCAAAGTGATCATAAATCAAGTCTTGAATTCAAAGACAATTAAGGACATAGGCAGTAAAAAAGACTGAGCAATGCTAACCCAAAACTCCAATCATTTTTAAAGTAAGTGGGGAGAACACTGGTCAACTAGGCGATTGTTGGTATCCCCCAAAATGTAATCTCCAAGCTGAAGAATGGCAGCTGGCAGAACAGCTGGTGAATAGGATTAATGTCAGAAGAAAGAAATAAAACTCAACATATGTCCAAGCCTGCGGTGCTGGGACTGAGCATGATTGTACCCCGACGGATACCATGTGTACAGCTGGAAAGTGCCACTGTGCCATGCTTCTCTACCCCACAAGGTCATTTCTAAGAAGTATAGCTAATATCTGAACTGAACTTTTCCTTGAGAACTCTGCCTGATTAAGAAACGAGAATTAAGAGCAAGCTCCACTGTGTAAATATTTTGGCCGATTTTAATGCACTCTGGGTGGGGTTTTTTATAATACAATCTCAACTAAAAAAGCAGATTAGTATTAAAAAGGACAGATTGCACTAATGTAAATATAATTTTAAAGCTATTTAAACCTTTTAATCTCATCTCATTCAGATTTCCACATTCAAGGTTCAAATAATACCAAAACTGCAAGTTTAATAAAATAATTTCATTTCATAGTACTTACATATTTTACTGAAAACAAATTTTAATAAACAGCATACATAGCTAGAATATGCCAAAAAAAATCAGAAAATGGGAGAAATTTTGACATTAGCATTAATTCATGTTTATATTTTGAAATGTTAGCTCTTAAGGGTTTTTCAGCTCATGTCTTAGAATACTCCTATTTTTTTCTGTAACAGGGCAGTTGTTGGAATTGGTTATACTGAAGAACAGTAAACATATAAAAATTCCTAACTCATGAGAAAGGCCTGAGTATTTTTAGAAGTTTGAAAAGAACAAATTCTGTTCAGTCTCCATTTTTCTAGTAGCTTCAAACAAATCCTATCAGCTAAATAGCAAAGTTCATACAAAATCATACTACAGCACAATTGTGTACAGAGAGAGAGAGAGGACAAAGGGTCAATATAACCCATTTTTTCTGTGCCTAATGTCATTTTCAAATATGGTGATTTTGGGTGCCTTTTATCTTGCTTAGGGAATATAAGGGAAAAAAATTTCAGTCCCAAATCCAGGCCACATTCTAAAATGCTGGCTTCAGCTCTGTTCACTTGAACTTAAAATATCACCTTGATAAAAATGCAAAAATTATTAAAGTGAAAAATTACAACCACACCTCAAAACAGTTTTTTTTCACCTTTTCACTTTTTTTTTATTTTCCTTTTATTAATTTTATCTTTCCCTCTCCTTTTCTCTTTTTCTGTTTTCTTTTTCCTTTCTTTTCTGGCAGCATATCAGGAGGCATGCAGTGGAATAATATCCCACACTCTCTTCCCAGAGGAAAAGACACATGCATCTCAAAGGATGCAAACATGCAATGCTACCTTAGTGCCTTAAAATGGAATTTCCAACCCCTGTTCCATCTGTCAGCTGCAAGGCAGCAACAGGTAACCAGAGGTAATATTTTATTACTCATTCTAAGTTGGCTTCTCTTAGGAGATGTATAGCTTTCCTCTTAAAGAAATCAAGAAATGACAGCCAAACCTAGTGACTTGTTCAGGTCAGAATTGCATTTTTCTGACTTGTAGAAGGATGCATGTTCATATTTTAATAATAATGGAAATCCTTTACAGTAAGAGATATAAAAGAGCTACAAAAGGAACCCAGGTACAGATGAGAAATTTGAGCCAGTTTGAAACTAATGAATGCCAAAGGCCACAACTGTTGCTGACTTGCAAACACTGCAATTACAAATGAAATTTTGACTGAAACCTCTGACCCTTTTTTTATCAGGTGCTGCAATGATAGTCACATGATTTTAGATACCACGGTACGTTACAGAGAAAAATTAGAGGCCTTCTACTCTTTAAACATATTTTCTAACTCCATTTGTAGCCTAATTTTATGTGAACCATAGTAGCATGAACTGATATAGTTTGCATATAAGAAATTTTTAACGTATTTTCACCCTCTTAACCAAGATAATTCACAATTTTTGTTCCATCATCTATTTGAAATGTCACTATAATCTATTTGCTACACCTATTTGGCACTACCTGCCCATTTTCCATTTATTTGGAAATACCTACCCATTTTTATCAATTTCCCCTAACCACTTCTCAAATGAAAACTGGTAAGTAAAGTAAAAAAATAATTCTGCATGATGACATTAGAAGCATAATGTGTATTATAGTCTAATGTTCTGATGAGTCCTTCTGTAGGAAAAATGCAGAGAAATTTTAAATTCTCACACTTACACAACTGCATTTCTAGCAACAGTAAAACCTCTGGTAGGGATTTTGAGCTTTCCTTGAAGGAAAAGGATTTATACAAGAAGGTCTAAATGTCCAACCAAGAAAGAAAATTCTGGATAATTTTCATGACATAAAACTATTCCCCTCTATTTTAAGACAGTCTTGATTCTCAGTAAGTATCTCCAACATCACCGATCTAATATCATTATGTAGTGAGGAATGTTTTTGTTTACATTCATATAAAAAGGAAAGAAAAGCACATTACTTATTAATATCTACTGAATTGTTTAAGAGGAGTTTTAAGATACAAGTTAAAAGAATTTCATAATTTCAATTTCTCCTTTTCATTTAATAGTAGACATTCATTAGGACCCACACACTGTAATAAATTATAATAATTTCAAACAAGAATTAAATTACTAGGTACCTAGTGAAAGAGCCATTTTTTCTTAGGTACCCTGTAATCTAACTGTCAGATTTAAAATCTATTCCCAATCAACTCTTCACAACATTCACATTTATTCATCTATGCTAAATTAATAAAAGGTGTGAATAATACTGACAAAATTGATCATTATTGTTCATGTAGATTTAGAAAATTATAAGGTAATCTAAAATATAAAAGGAATTGAGGGAAACTATTACAGTTCTTATAAATAAATTCATCCTTTGCTATCTTTTTAAAATCAGGAAATGTCTTCAACAAGAATTTATTGAGATTGACTAGCAAAGCTATATAATAAATTGCACATTTCAGAACAGAACTATGTTTTTATATCAAAAACTACTAAAAGTTGATGATGACTCTAATGCAACATAAGAGTTCACTCAATATCTTAAAAAAGTAATGCTGAAATTCCAAAAAAAGCTACCCAATGTCAGACTGAATGCAAATTATTTGTAGTTTGAGCCTTGGGTATGCTAAACACCTTCCACGATGTCCTGAGTGAGCTCAGGTGACCTGGAAGTAAATGGGAATTGGGGTCACCCTGAATCCCTTGGGATCCGGATCTGACCAAATTCACCAACTCCAAAAAATCAGCCGAGCATCCCTCCCCTTTATCCTGTGAACACTCATACAAGGGGACAGCATTCTCCAAGAATTAAAGCTGTTACACAACCATCTTCCCTCACACACCGAGTTCTCAGCACCCACAAGTGCCCACTGGATGCTATTCCTGCTCCAGTAAAACCAGAGACAATGTCTGTATCAGGCTCCCCTGCCCTTTGCACATTTGCAGTAATTCCTGCCATCTAACCTCAGTGACCCTCTCCCCCCTGACGGGGATCCCTGCAGATAAAGTAAAGCATGTCAACATCTGTTCCCATTCACACCGATTTTAATTTACAAAAAGAGCTTTGCTATTTTCAGAACAGGCTCCAGAGCACAATGACAGATTTAAGGCCTTTAATGGGGTTGCGTTTCGAGTGTGTCAGCGTTTCAGACTCACCAGGACTCGATTCTAAGGGGCTGCACCAAAGGAAGCTGCGGGGGTTTACGGAGCCACAGAAAGGGTGTTCTCCTCACTCCCGTGCTATTTACCTATAAACCAGCTGGCAAAGTTTTATGTCCTTAACAAACCCCTGCATTTGCTGCTTTGAGCAGAAATTGGAGATCCAGAGCAGCAATTCCTTCCCTTCCCATTTTCACTTCACGCATTCCTTCTGCCACCACACACCTTTCTGAAACACAGCATGTATTAGTGGGGGGATGTTTTCCAAACTCCTTTCTCATGACAAAGCTCTTTTCTTAACGGCTTCTGAACCCACTGATTTTTGTGAAAGCATAACCAGGACAAAGCACTGTGTGGTTTTTGGGTTTGGTGGATTTTTTTTAAAAAAAACACAGTCCCTGTTGTCTCCTGTTCTATTACAAATACTGCAATAAGTAACTGTCATTTTTCAAAAGTTCTTTTAACTGGACATTATTTATTGATTACTCTTGTAAATCTAAAGAACTTATTCATCCCATTAGAAAGTTGCAGAGCACACAGACTTTGAGGATCTCAGTGGTACAAAAACAATTCCCAGAGTTTCAGGGAATTTATGGTGACACAAATTAAGTTTTTTTCCATCTCCTCAACAGGGTTTAGAGGTTTTTTAAAAGATATACAATATGAGGAACAACTTGGAGGAACAATGCACAAGTTGTGTTGTAATCACAGAACAGCTAAGACATGAGCAGCTGAGCAGAAGGAAGATGGGCAGTGGAATGCCATACAGTAATCAGCACTGTTGACTAATCAGAATTTGAGACACTAGAAGGTAATAAGGGTATTATAAAGAATGGCTTATTGAAGGAGCAGCTGTTTATGTGTAGCTCACTGTTTAAATGAATTCCACTAGATTGCCATGGTATGTTTTGGTTAAAAAAAAAAAAGTTTTACTCGAAAAAGAAAAAAAATGGATAGTAAAAGATATATCAGAAAGGGCAAGCACAAGGGAGCAAATACTTCAGTATCATGACCAAAAGTATATAAATAGAAGCAGTTCTCTAGGTACTGGGGACCTCTAAAAAAATGACATAAATTCAGTGGCCCTGGAAGTTACAAAAGAATATTCATTACTTAGGCAAAGCTTAAATGTCATCTTTGTTAGCCTCAACCACTGAGCGTTGTTGCCATGGGCACAAGAGCTGAGGTGGTTATGGAGGGTAATAGACAAAGAGGAAAAAATCAAGGGAAAGTATAACTAAAACCAAGTACAGAGTCATTTTAAGACATTTATATTTGTACCAGCAGCCAATAAACACAATAAATAAATTCAACCTCATCTTCAAAAAAAATAAAGCCAATTTTATTATCCCTTCCCATAAATATAGTAATAAAATAGTGCTATGATCTCAACTAGGAAAATCTAATTAAATCATGTAAAAAGACCAAAAATAGAAACAATATTCAAAATCGCACAAGTGAAAGCAACAACTCACCATAATGCTCAGACAATTCTAACGTTCAAATCTACATGCCATGGGGTTGTTCAAGAGTTTTTTGTTTGCTTGTTTGTTTTCAGAAACCAAGTTACAGTTTTGCTTTTCAAAAGATTTTTGAAGAGGTGAGGGCAGGAAGGAGACTGCCTAATTGTAGTGAAAATTTATCATAATCCATTATTTAAAATATTCTACTTTGGACAGCAAGGGCTTGGTAATATTTAAAAGCAGTCAGCAAGAAGTGGAAACTCTGGTATCTTTTGTAACAGTTCACATGTCAGACTGGCAAAGTGCCCACAGTGTACGGCAGAAAAATCTATTTAATGTCTGCCCCACAAGGCGACATGAGGCTTGATTGGCAGAAAGCAGAGAGTGGCTTTTGATCATGTGTCCTAACAAGCAGTTCCAGCTCCTGTCTCTTCGGCTGAGCGGCTCCACATTACCTATTCAAACAGAAGTGACAGGCCACTGCACTACTCTTTGGCTCTAGTCTCACGCAGTGGGAGCTATGCTGGAGACAGAGCCACTGATTAAATATATCACTTTTTCAAGACAAGCAGGTTGTCTGAATCAAAGTTGGACAGAATAGACTCAACATTATTAAAAGAGGATATAAAACTGGAGTTGAGTGATGTTAGGCCAGTGTGTACAGCCTCAGGGATTCACAGACTGACAAGGGGAATAAGGAACAGCAGAACTCATAAAGCAGGGTCAGAAATTAGCTGTGACACCTTGGCCATTTTCCCATCACTTCAGGGCCACTGTGTTTCAAATCCTGTAGTCTCTTTTTGGCCTTTTTTTTTAATGATTTTCTGTGTGGAAAGGAGGGAGGGGGAGTGTAAAAATCGTTAACTAGTGAAAGTTGCAAATTGTGGTTTTACAATTAGATATAAAACATTAGCCACATTTTGCTACCTAATATACAGTGTTTTCTAATTAGATTGTGGCTTTTTTTCCTTGTATTCTCATCAGCCAAATTATTGTCATCAAATAATTTGTTGATACAGCACTGGCTACCCTTGCTCTAAGGAACAACCGAAAGCTGGAGAAAATGACTGAATAGAGATGCTTATTACACTGCCTTGTTAGTTCATTAACAAATTGGTTTGATTTTTGAGGTCATATGTCTGGCCACTGTCTGTTGTGTTACCTGATACACAGACACAAAAGGGCAACAGACATGGTTCTTTGTCTGGTTATTATATCACAGAAACACCAGATACACTGAAACCTAGTGGAACCAATGCTCCAACTAAATTTTTAATTACAAGTATAACTGCAGATGTACAAAACCTATTAACAAAGCTGCAACAACCCCATTTAAACAGCTAAAAACACAAACAGTTCACAGAGGGAACAGAGGCTGAGGCAAAAGAAGCTTATTTTACTTAGTGATGCATGTGCATGCCAGACCTATAAAATTATTTCTGGGCTATTCAAAGTTCTGTGAAAAAATATTTAAATTATGATACAAAATCTTGACAGATTTTTTTCTAGAACTACTCCTGCAGTAATTCGATTGAAATTAATAGAGTCACTTCAGGAATAAACTTGGTTCAATATTTATTTTTCACTACAGCAAGTTCTTCTGACATTTTAACAAACCTCTGCCCGACGTGTTAGTTTTTGTTTCATTGTAAATATTTAAAAGTAATCTGCTTGTTACATATTTAAGATACGATAAGGACTGCTAAGACCTACACTGAGAAGCAGAGCTGTTTTAAATATTGAATATGCAGGTAAATTTTAAGATAGAGCAGAAAGAGCCGAATGCTGTCCTCATGCATATCCTGTAACACACACAGCATAGCTATAAATGCAAGCAGAATTCATTCTTAAGGTGGTGTTAGACTAAGAAATTCAGTACAGAGCCCTTAATGTTTTTGGTGCCACTGCAGGCTCTCTAAGCTGTAGTGTTCATGCTTCTTCCAGATGGGTGAAGAGTCTGCTTGCTTCAACATTTTCAAACAAATAAAAGACAGAAGAGTATTCAAGATGGGGTTTTTTAGGTTCAGTGAAGATCATGATTTACCATAGAGGGTGATGTCACATCAAGTTCTTTAAGAAATGTGAGCAGGCAGCAGTGCTTTATAGCTTCATGTCAAAATATGGCAAATGGTTATGTAAAGCATTAAGTAAAGCAGTTAACAAAAAGGAAGATGAAAATAAACAGCCATTCATACAAAGGGCACTGTGCCCAGGAACTCTGGGCACCTATGTAAGTAAAACTAAAAATATATTATGATTAATAAAAGAAAACAGCTATTAGATACATTCCAAAATACTAGGCTGTAGAACAAGACATTTTGGCACAGCTTTACTGATTGGCAGCCCATGCTGAAGACAGACCCAAGGCTGCAACAGAGTGAGTGCTGCTAGTCAGGACAGAGCAATGCTACCAGGAGCTCTCTGCAGATGTTTACACAGTACTTGCCCTCAAGACTTTATTTAACAAGAACAATTGCACTTTTTTTTCAGTAATATCACAATCTGAGCTTTACAAAAACACTACCACTTCTTTATGTTGCTAAAGCAGGACAGAAGAGGGTGGATTTGACACATTAACAACTGCTTCTTTTTGGAGATCAACGTGCCAATGAGCAAATAAGGAAGAAGCCTGACTACAAACGTGAATTAGAAGGATTCCTCATAGTCCAAAATACACTAGTGAAGCACAGAAATACATAGTTCAGAAGACTGAATTGTGTTTTTATTCTTGGTTTTTGCTTTGTGCCCATCAACTACGCACAGAGAAGTGAGAGCACAGGCAGGGCTAAAACTCAAATTATGCCAATGAACAGGGCTCAGCCAGGGCTTGAGCAGAACTTCAGGAAGAGTCAGACTTCACCATAATAAAGTTCTTCTTGGCTTCAAAGGTACCAGCTCAGTCTTACAGTGCAGAACTAGTGGCCTTAAAATAAATCATGTTTTGGACCATATTTAGGGTACTGCATCCAGTTCTGGGCTTCCCAAAACAAGAAAGGCATGGGACTAGTGACAGTCCAGGGCACTCAGGTGACTGGAGCATCTCCCACATGAAGAGGGGAGCACTGGGAGCACTGTGTAGGCTGAAAAAGAGCAGCTTCCAGGGGATGATATATGAATATCTAATGGCAGGAGTAAGGACAGAACCAGGCTCTTCTCAGTAGTGCCCAGTTACAGACCCAGAGGCAAAGAGAACAAAAAGGAGATCAGGAAATTGCCTTGAACCAAAAGGAAATCCTTGCTTGTGGTAAAACACTGAACAATCTGTGGAGTTTACAGCCTTGGAGATAGACAAAATTTGATAGGACATGGCTCTGAACAACCTGTTGTAGGTGATCCTGTCTTGTGCAGAGCAGCAGTGCCTTCCCACCTTGGCCACTCTGTGATTCCTTGATTCTGTGGAACCAACAGCAAATGGAGTGCAGGGGAGCACAGACAGATTGCCACTAAAATAATCACAGTAAAGCTCCTTCTCGGGTTGGCTGATACACTCAAAACAAGAAAGTTATTTTTCATGATGACATCCTAAATTTTATGTTGCTGAACTGAGCAGTTCTTTGTAAAAATGGATAAATTCAAAAGTCAATTTCCTCCTGAACGCTGTAAAACACTCTAGAAAAATTTCCAAACTTTTTTAAGCTCCAATTCTTCTCATTGCAAATTTCAGGGAAAATAAACTTGTAAAAAAAAAAAATCTCTAAATGAAGCAATATTTTAAATAGAAAAAAAATTAGCTACTTATTCTTTTCCTGTATAATTCCTACTCACATTTAATAATACAGAAAAGCAACCCTGACATTAAATGGATTTAGGCTCCCTGTTAGGAATATTTGTTCAGGGTTAATTAGCATGGCTGAAGACTAATCTCAATAATTGTTTGTTGCTTCCACAGGAGGCAGGTTTCCCTCACAAACGAAGTGACATCTTGGAGTTTCAGACTGAAACACAGAGGTGAGAGTAGCTCTCCACCCTCTCCACTGGATGAAAGAGAAAGCCTGAGCATGCAGCTGCCTCATGCAGCCAGGCAGCAAGTGCCTCTATCTCTCCTGTGGCAACCAAATAAAGTTGTCAAAATTATTTTTAAATAATTATAAGGGATCTAAACCAAATATTGTATAGAAAAATAAGGAATAGATCAGCATTTAAAATATATATGCTACTGAGCATTTTTACTGTCATTTCTTTAAGAAAAGCAGATCTAATTAGCTGTATCTCCAAAGTGTGTACCTAGCATTTTTATTATGTATTATAACATTTTGCTTAGAGTTGACATTTTTATTCTGACAAGCACTGTCTGGAGAGCTCTCAATAAATAATACATTTACAATTTTCAGTAAATAAGCACTGGACACAAATCGTTATCCTTACTTACAGCTGCCCCTCTCTAATAGTGCTTTTACAAGTAAGGTGACTATTCAGTCTAATGCAATACTCTCAGTGCTGGGAAGATATTTTCATTCATTACCCCAGTCACAAGCACTTAAAAGCACTTTTAGGCCCTGTTGCAAAACAGCAGGAGTGGCAAAGCAAGCAAGACTAACTAAAACTAAAGTCCATCACCAGAGAAACCTGAGGCCATTCACCCTCCAGAACTTGGAAAATACAATGGCCTACAAGATCAGCCATGTTCAAGCCAAATTTTTTCCCTTGTATCTTTATATTTATTTACATTAGCAATTTTAGGAAGGAAAGTATCACAGTCTAGTCCCTACTATTAACTTGATGACTAAAAAATGTATTTCAATTGCCATTTTAAAGCATGATCTGATCATAGCATTGTGTCACAGAACACCAGAAACTAATGAAGTTTGAATTTATTTTTCTGCTGCCAAGATCATGCAACTGAAGCAACTCTCCATATTTTTACAGCTATTTACTCACTTATACTCTCTGCCACAGAGCTCACTGTCAGTTGTACCTATTCATACTGATCTTGCCTTTTTTACTGCCCCTAGGAAAAACCTGACTTTTAAGATAAGCTTTTTTAATAATGTTTTCACAATACAAATAACTTATAAATAGTGTAAAGACAGAAGATATTGACCATGACTAAAAAGGAGACAAGAGTAGAGGAACATAGTGCAGAAAACTATATAAGATGGAAGCACTGGGACAATTTATTATGCAATAAAAATTAAATTAAATTGTATCTAACACTGGAGAAGGTCAGAATTGAGGGGTTACCATGGGATTAAAGAAAATATAAAAATTACATAATCCCTGAGGAGAAGACTTTGTAAATCACATCTCTGGGGAGGAATTGACTAAAATGGTCTGTAGATGTTGGCAAAAAGATGACAGCCTTCTCCTGTATAATCTTCTGTTCAGGGATAATGAGCACAGAGTCAAGGCACAATTGTTCCAATGAAAAGGATTTTACTCATCTCACATATTCTGGGTTGAATAAAGAAGTTTCTTCAATACAATATAGGAATCTCAAAACAATGAAAGCAAATACTTGCTCAAAAATAAAGAGTTTTCATGGCTAGAATGGATGTTCCAATTCTCAGAACTGTGTCCTGAATATCAGACTCTTCTCCAATCAGGATCAACTCTGTTTACCAGGTAAAGTAATTCTGTAGAGAGCACAGGTACAAAGCCTCAAAAACAGAACAACCTGCACTGGGAAACTGAACCTCCAGGGAAGTAGAAGCTCCATAAAATTCCATGGATCCTACACCAAGGTGAATGTCTGACAGTAACCCAAGTGTATTTTTTTTTCCTGACAGGTTCTCAAATGGCTGCCATCAGACTCACCAGTTTCTTGCTGATGATCCTGAATAAGAACTGAGAGGGGACTTGAAAACCTCTTAGCAAAGCAGATGGTCTAACCAACCTATCCACCTTTTCATACAGATCTCACTCCATGATACCCACGTAAAACTCTGTGCTGTCCTCCGTTTGTGTGCCATGAATGAATTCCAGAACCAAGAAAACTGAATGGAAGCTTCCAAATGTAACACGGGATATACTGAAATGTGCTGAAAAATTCCTGTATTCACACACAACCTGTGATTAATAATTAGATTCTCAAATGTACAACACCGAGCAAGCCTGCAGTGTAGGCAGACAGATAAATACAAAGATGAGGTGGAAAGATGAAAATATGTGCCGGTTTCTTAAATAAAAATAGTGAAATAACAATTCTAATAACTATTCTGAAAAATTTAAAATATATAAGAAAGTGAATAATCAAAAGTGCCTAAATTTCAGTCAGAATGATAAATAAAAATACAAGACAAAATATTAATGGCCAGACACAGTATGGTTACATAGATTGACTCTCTCTTTGCAAAAAAAAAAAATATTTAAATGTATATTGCATTCTAAATTTCATTAAATGAAAGTACATTTATGGAATGAATTTCTGATAGAAAAATCAAATGCAACAGAGAGAAGGAAATTAGGTTGCATTTTTTTTTAGTTACTAGGAAATAATCCTAAAAAACACTTCCTTTGTAGTAATGATCCAAAAATTACTTTAACTTAACACATTAAGACATAGGAATTCACTGTAGACTTCAACAAATGAATCCTTAGAAATTTTATGGTCTATAAAACATCTATAAATAGAAGAATATTTTTTTCTAAAACAGCAGCATATATTAAAATGAATAAGAGTGATCAAAGTGATTTTACCAAGATAATTGGAATTAAGAAAGAAAAAAGAAATAATAAGTTGCATTTAATTTTATAGTAAGGAGGTAAATAATGTAAGAAAACAGTAATTTAGGAAAATGTGCCTCATATCTCTCCTTTAACTTGGTCTGAGTCATCTATTTATTTTCTGGACAATTGGGCTTTTGCATTTTTGAACGTATGTCTGGAGTTTAGAAGAAAAATTCTCTTTCTTAGAAGCCACTATGTATGGCTTCCAACAAAAAGCAAATAAAAAATAAGCATTAAATTAACTATAGGCATAACTGATTCTGAATTTTCTTAGCAAAAGTGATTTTTAAGAAGAAAAGGGAAACATGATGAGGATGATACCGAGCAGATATGGCAGATTTTTTCAAAGGTGATGAAAGGATTTGAAGAAGGTGAGTTTTTCATATCCAAAGAGAAATGCCAGTGACCATTTGCAAATTTCATGGATATCACAAAGAATAGAACAGTAGTAATAAGTCATTTTTCATGATTACTTTGGATAATCCTAATACCCAACCCTAGTAACATTTTTGAAGTCTTGAAAAAATATCTGTATCCATAAAAAAAAAAATAATAAAAAAGAAGGACAGAGGTCTGTAAATACCAAGTGTGTTTGGAATCACACCTTCATCAGTGGAAAGTGTGGGTACTCAGAGCACCAAAAGAGAGATAACTTGAATTAAATATCTGCCAAAATTCTGAAAAACGTTTTAAAATATTCACTGACCACAAATGGTCAGCAGTTCACTCCTAGGACTGACACACAAAAGAAAACTCCAGACATGTAAGGTCCTCAAAGGTTGTGCTTAAAACGATCCTAAAAAAGAAGTACACATTTCTGAACTCCCTGTTCTCAGCTGTGGCCAGCTTAAAACACAGAATACAAAATGGAAACACTCCATTCATTTAATACAATATAATACACACACGGATTCTTTAAGAAGAATCCAAAACAACCATAAATTAAAACAACAAACAAAGCCTAAAAAATAAACATTTGCAACTAAAATTGTTTGCCAATGTCCAGTAATAAAACATACTATGTGAAAGTTTAAGTTTCTTTATTTCCCAATGAAATTAACAGGAAATTCATGGATTTGTGTGTGCAGTACTTCAATATACTTATATTCTAATATAATTATTGGAATGATAGAAAGCTTTATAGGGGAAGTGTTGATCTATTTTAAGTTAATATAACAGAAAGTGTTCAGTTATTATTAACTCATGAAACTGGAGAAAAAAACAAAAATGACAAAGTACAAAATCAGAAAACCCACCACTACTGAATAAACTAGTAAGATTTCCCTACTGCATATAGAATTAATACTACATGTGAACCCTTACATTTTAATTTAGATATCCACCCATATATCGCCCCATAGAGAGAGAGCACAAACAGGTGCACATGACAGAGAATAGATGGAAATTTATGAATATACTACCCTTTATATAGATGTTCATTATTCCACCATGCACACATAGAAATCTTTGATCTCTGAATGTTCAGCTATGGTCTTCAAGGAGGAAACAAGAATGGGAAGCACTTCACAAAAAGCTTGTGCTAGAATTGTGAACCGAGCTTGGTTGAAAAATGATACTGTATACATTGCTCAGAATCAAGGTCAAAAGTGAATTAGGAATCCAGGCCCTGAGTAATGAGGGCTTAGCACTTAGCAGAAATGACATGCCCAGTTTCCAGCTCAGAAGTGCCAGCTGACCTGCCAAGCTAGCATTGCAGATCTGAAAGGGGGAAATCTGCTCTCCTCGCTCCAGACAAGATGTGTACTACTAATTATTGCTCCTCGAGGCTTATGATGAAGTACAGTAGGATAGTTGTCTGGAAGCCAATTCTCGGCATAGAATCCAGGCAGCCCAGGCTGTAAATCTGTCTCACAAAAGTAACATAAGCAATATTCAAAAAAGAAAACTCTTTTACTTAAAGGGGATAGAAAAAGACGGAAGCAGTTAGACTGTACTAACAGAAACTCTTCCTTTTGAGCTATGAAGAGCTTTAATGCTTGATTGTACTGTAGGACACTTCCAAAGGAAAAGGCCAGTAAAACAATCTTTCTGCTCACAGAATAACTAAGATGAATATACCGAGGTTATCCAAGAGCCCCTAGAGTCTAATGTTGTTGATTAAATTAGACACCTGTTCATTTCTGACCTCCTCTGTCTTATGAGAACACATGTCAGCAAAGTCTTTACATACTCAAATTAGCTCTAAATATTTGTAGCATTCTTTTCTTTTTCAGTTACAATTTTCTCATCCGTTTTCTCATTTCCAAATCATTACAAATTAAGACACAGGAGTGCCTTACTGTACAAAAAATGCAAATACTGGACCAGGAAGTAAAAAAATATGTTGTTTATCCTGTAATGTTGGTAATCTGTGTTCAGACTACAAATAAAGCTAAAAACATACCTAAGGTATATTCCTGTGTGAGGCACCCGTGTTCCCACACCATACACAAGACATGACACTGGCTGAAGCACTATTATTAAAGAGAGATTAAAACAGCTGTACATTATGCTGAAGCACTCACTCTTCCCTTTACAAACAGACGGTCCTGGATTACAAGCAGCACTTGACCATTTAAATCACTACAACAACCAGATTTAACCAGCTGGGCCATATTCTCTTAGGCAATGCCTGTTGACCTCCTCAGTCACAGCTGCTCAGATGAAATTCTCATTAGACAACTTATTTTCAGGAGCCAAAGGACTCTGATTAAATATATCTATTTAGACACGATAAAGTCTTCCAGTAAATATTTCTTTTCCAGTGTTATGAGGTACAACAGAGACCATGAGGAGTATATACAAGCACACCAGACACCTAATATCTGAGTGTATAGCACAAAGTATTTGAGGATTTGACCCCAACAACCTGTATTTATCAAATTTAGATCATATAGATGGACCAAAAAGCTGTTGTGTAACAATATTAAAAGAGAATTTGCTATATTGGTGTGGGGGTTGATTACATCTGATGACTGGAATTCTTGGGATCTTTACTCCACATTTAACTCTACAATTAACTTGACATATGACTGTGTGTTAGCCCAAATCCCACAGCTACATCAGTGGTCAAGGAGGTCATCCCTATAAATGAGGCTAACATGAACTATTACACTCTTTTAAAGGAGATATGCAGGACTTAAAGCCCCACATCACAGTATACATGTCAAAACACATCTTTTCTCCACTTCATTCATTAAACCAATTATTCTCTCTATTTAAAAAAAAAATCAGCAGGTATTTTTCAATTTGGGTAAGCAATTTTGTATCACAGTGGGACAGTATACAGAGAGCTCTTCAACTGCATTGGTTGCATATCATTTTAAGAAAAGAACTGCAGAGAAACATATTTTACAGGATGGATGTTAAAGAGCATCATGTATGGTAAGTGTGAGATCAGGCCATTAATTAGGTTGCTCAAAAGACACTGTAAAATGGCAAAACAATTTCGTAATCTCAGATCTTATTTCTCCAGCTGACTGCACAGAACTAAAACACAGTTCAATCTTAAAATAGTAATTATTTTTAAAATATTTTATTTTAATCAAACAAGTACAGCAAGTACTTCTTTTTAATTCAGAGAAACCTCTGAATACTGAAATGGGTATTCAAATCTGTTATAAGAATTTTGATATTCCTGGTCTATACAGAAGTTTAGAAACATTGAACTTCCTTAGTGTAATGTCCTGAAGAATTTCCAATCCTTCTATTATTTCTTTTTCTGTGTTAGTTTATATGGTACCAGTCAATGTTTATTAATTATTTTCTGTTAAACATAAGCAACTTTCTTTCCTGCAGGGAATGGTGGATGAATTGAAAAAGAACTTAATGCAGGACTATAAGATAATCATAGAACAGCCTGGTTTGGAAGACACCTTAAATACCATCTAATTCCAATCCCACTGCAGACAAGATTGCTCAGAGCTCCATCCAACCTGACCTTAAACACTTGCAGGGAGAAGGTGTCCACAACTTCTCTGGGCAACCTGTGCCAGAGCCTCACCACCCTCACAAAAAAGAATTGTCTCCTAATATCTAATCTAAACATGAAGACACAGTCAAATACCTTTGAACTTAAAGGCAGACTTTAGAATAGTTTTCCATTATAATGTGGTCCATAAAATGCAAGATTATTTTATAGATCAAAAATGACCTTTATTTCAGCTGATGAGAACACATAGTGTGGAAGGCTCTGACTCAGAGAGAGGGATCTCTCTGCTCTGCACTCTTAACCAGTGTGTACTAATACAGGGGAAGTGCAGAAAATTATTGAGAGCCCATACAAAAATAAGCTGTGAAATGCTTGAATCCCTACAGATACCATGTTTAAACTTTTTGATGCACATTTTTATTAGCACACCATCCAGTACAGTCCTGGAAAAGCCTTAGCTGTGGTGTCAATATAATCAACAGCAACTTGAGCACTCCTGCAGCAAAGTATGAGCCAAGACCTTTGATTAGCATGGGGTGTCGAACGACTGCTACTGACTGCAGAAAACAACTTTGCCAAAGTAATATTTAAAATAGTTTTCCTAGCCTAACCACCAAATCTAAGAAAGCAATTTTTAAAGGAGTGATCTTTACAGCTGAAAACAGACAGATGGTAGTAAAGAATCTGGGACATTCTCTCTTTAGAGATGTTTCACCAGCTTCAGAAAGGACACCTATAGAACACACTGGCATTTAACAATTATGCCAAGAAATTTGGAAGCCTACTTCCATCACTACATGATTTTATCCCATATTTAAAGATATTATTGTATCAACTTCAATTTTAATTGAAATCTGAATTGCTACATGAAGAGAAGGAACTTAAAGCACAGTGTTTGAAATGCACTGTGACCATGCCATGAAATCAAGGAGTCAAAATAATTCTGAACTCATTCATATTTCAAAGAGAAATAGAATCACAAAGTTCTACTGCTTTTTAGCTCTTCTACATTATAAATATACTTCCTGGGTTATTTTTAATGCCACAAAACAGAACTGGTAAAATATCTAAGAGAATCCACACAGATGCCTCCACACCTGTTTTTCTATTTCAGAACCTCCTGCTCTCGCAATTTCCCTGATTCAAACTCGTGTATGAGCTCACAGACTAAAAGGTATTGCAGAACCTAGTGAGACTTCATTCTACTTACCAAGGGAAGGAATTTTCATGGTGGACCCTGGCTGTGTGCACATATCCACTGATAAACTCACTCTCCAATTCTGTTTCCTACCTTGGCCAAAATCTTCACAAAATCGATGAAAGTATCTGAATAAGGACTGGCTCTACAAACAGCCTTAGCACTGAAAGATTTATCCTCATTTTTATCTCTGTTTTAATACTTGTAACAATATCTAAGGAGACAGTTAAAAAAAATAAAAGATTTCTTCCTCTGTAATTCTAGCTATATAGGTCAGAACTATGTACTTTTACGCTTAAAACTGTTTCCCATTCTCCTAGTTACAGATGTTGGGTTATTAAAGTGATGAAAGATGAGAATATCTAAGGCAAAACAAACCAGCTCATGTTTTATTCATTCCTATTGTTAAAAATAAACATTTATCTTTTAAAAGAAAGAGAACAAATACAGCTGAAGAATATCCCCACAACTCCACAGCCAGTTAAGAATTCATCATAATCTTTCAAGTAAGAGTTGAGTTTTCACCAAATCCAACATTCTTGCTTTGACTCACAACCAAGACAATTTCAAAAGTTTTTAGAAACTGGCATATTTGTCTAAAATCCCTAATGGATCTCAAACTACCATTGCCATGGAAACCTGTGAATAACTTTACCCTAGCCTTTGCCAATTATGCAGTTTTATGGCCCTCAATACCCAACACATCCTTTATGCCGTAAAAATTATGGGATTGAGGGGGTGGAGAAACTGCATCAGTCTTATCCAGAGCATACCTTCTTGCTCAGTCCTGGTCATTTCTTCTAGTTTCTTCTGCTTCAGTGTGTCCACCACATCTGCTAGGCTTCCCTTGCGGCGCTCTGGCGTTCCAAAATTAACACTGGTCATTAGCTCGCTGCGGTCACGGCCTCCTTCGTCGGGCTTGTTTGGTGAGGTAGAGGTATTTCGGAAGGAATATAGGGAACATAACTTATTACTCTCTGACTCCTGCAAAGAAACAAAACAGTGTCAAAATGCAGGCTCTTCCCTCATGGCAGAAGGATCTCAGGCAGGCAAAAGCTGAAAGCATTATTTGTGATGTTAACAAGTCTACATATCTCCTTCCATTTTTAAACTGAGCACTATGATTTCTTTGTTTCAGTGCTTTACATGGCCACTTTTGTCCTTAAGTTCAGTGCTCTCCATGTTTCTAACATTCATACTTCATGCCTGAGAGAATCTTCATCAAGGATTTCCCTCATCACGAGCAAGCCACTTCAACTTTTTTAAAAATGAATGTGTTAAACTTTTACAGTTTTTTTTTTAATTCCTTAAGTAATGACAATAAATGTTACACAGGCAAGGACAAATTATTCCCAGATAAATCCTCAGTCAATGGAGGATTAACTAATAACTTTAAAACTAGAGAAAGTGTTAGGCCAACAATGACCAAGGAAGAAATCTACTTTCCAATTAAATAAGGTTAATGGTATGTGTGCATTCATGCACATTCACTGCCCTTTAAATTAAACATAAATTTTTCTTAAAGAATGGAGGTTACAGTGCTTCAAATAAACAAAAGGAGATCTTATTTTGAGGCTAATATAGGCAAGAATGAGCAAGGAAATCATGTTGCGGCAAAACAAGTCATGTACGCCAATACACAGGTACCAAGGCCACATGTATCAGGTGTTATACAGTCAAAAACATAGAAGTAAAAATTCCTTTGTCAATACATAATGCTTATTTGAGAAAAAATTAAAAAAAAAGAAAGGCATCAAAAAGAAATGAATAATGACAGTTCTCCTCAATTTTGTGATATCACTCAACAGTGAAGCCTTTCCTGCACTTCTCTGGCTCAGACTTGTCATTCTCCCAGTCATACTTGCAACATCCACTGCATCTCTGCTTTCACATTTTCAGCTAAAAAGAGATTAAGTTCTTGGATTTGTCCTCAAAAGCTCAACCACAAGAATTTCTCACACACTTCCCTTTCCAAAATTACTCTTCCGTTTTAGTTTTTAATAATTCCAGGCTAGGAATACCAAATAGTAGGGGAAAAAAACTATTGATTTTTTATGTTTCTTTATAGTATACCTAAAAACGTTAATGTGTATATTAGATTCTTTGAAACATACTTTGTTTGAAATTTAAAAGCAATTATAGCAGCAATACATTTAAATATTAAGAAGTTAATTAATAGTCTTGTCAAAAAACATTCTTGCAATGCACAGTGTTCCCCCTAACGATAATATTCCTGCTACATTATGAGCTGAAAATATCCATCTTCAGAGAAACCTGTGTTCTAGGGAAAGGACAGAAAGCATTAACCATCAGCAACACCACAAGACACAAATCTATGCTTCAGTCTGGAACAGATTAAGAAGTAGCTGTGCAATGTAACAGGAGGAACAAGACCAACAATGAGCAAGCCGGGTGCCACGGGGCTGGGGACTGTGCAGGAGGAGGTGGTGACACATCACCTTCAAGCACAGCAGCCTGTGATCAGCACAGCACTGTTACCATCACTGGAGAAGGAGGCAAATGTATGGAGGGAGGTTGCAAATGCATTTATTCACTAAGACAGGCTATTAGAAGACACTATATCTCATCCCACTGGAAGCAGCCCCTCATCAACACAGTAGGGGTGATAGAGTTTAGCAGTTTAGCACAAACAGAAAGAGTGGCAACATGGAATAAAAATTTTATCTTTGTATTTTCAGCAAATAAACATTAACAAACTTTTCATTCCATCAATTTGTATTCGCTGAAGAATCAAACATCACAGACAACAGGATCTTAGACCAGGTACAGAAATGAACTGCCTTAAAATGGAAAGCTTTCATATATTTAACTCTTTCTAACAAAAACTAGTTTGTATTTTTATTAATATTTGGTCTTACAATGGAAATGAAAAGAGCACTTTAAGTATTTTTCAGATGTAAAACCTGAATTTGTATAATCTCTTTCCTCAACAAAGAATTACTACATACTTTGGCACTCTCGCCTTTGAAGACAGTACAAGAACAATTTAGTAATTTTAAAGGCGTTTTTTCTCAAGAGAGCAACATCCTCTTCCAGTACATGAAGCACATCTATCAGGCTCAATGCAGGGGTTTTCAAGCTCTCAGCAAGGAACACTAAACCTATTGTTCAGGCCGGAAACAAGAAGATAAGGCCAATCTGTGGAGTAAGAAGGAATAACGGAATGTTCTTCCTCCTGATAACCTCTCCCGTTCCCCGTCTGGACGCATACATGGTGCAGCACAATGTTCCTCTCATGTAGGGAAAGACTCCCCTAGTCCTGCCTCCATCAGGCAGCACATTCACCCTCCTTTTTCCTTCCCAAAAGACTGCAACATCCACAATGGAGATGAGACAAGTTTCAACTCCACACAGATGATGCGGATTTGTGGAACTGGGGCAGACGGCCGCCTTTGCAAGTATGAGGGTTTGTCCAATTAATAAACTATTTTATGTTGCCAGTTTTGTAGATAAATAGAATAAAAATAAAGTAGAAAATGCATTCGTAATATTTCAGGTTCTATTTAAGCCTACAGCAGGTGGAGCAGGTTTTATTGACCTCACATTAATGGCTAACTAGACAGATCAAAACACATAAATACAAGGGAAGTATTCTTGGGGCTTTTTCTCTGGAAAGTTGACTCAACTATATTTGAAGGGAAATTTCTACTGCAGCATTCAAGCTTGTTGAAAATGAAGTAAATATTGCAGCAAATTTATGAAGTATTTTTATTTCCATGATGGACCTTATAACCTTTTGGAAACCACTTGTCTTGGCATGTCAGGCTTATCCCAATCCTCACCCACTGCAAGACCAAAAGTGCAACTATCACATACATCAGATGAAGACCTGGCTATCAAAAATTAATTTGCATTTACATTCACAAGCAGCACACAGAGACCCTCCTAATACATCCAGGTATCTTCTGAAAACTCTAGTGGATCATGTGTGTTGTCTGAAACAAGAGGGAACTCACCTCTGCAAATTGTTTGTTGCTCTAATGCATAAAGCACTTTCCCTAGAAAGTCTGGAGTTCAGAGGGAAAAGGACCACCATGTTCCCTAAACTAAAACAAACCCATGAATTCATGGCTAGGAAAGGAGAACCTGGTCCGAGAACCTGGTCCATATGAATATGAAGCAATTAAATAAAGACACATCCCTTATCCTTAATAAGCTTCCTTAAGTCTCCTTTTCCAGAATGAGGAATTCTCACTCTGTTTGATGTGAAGAGAGAAAAGAAAGGATGTTATTAAGGGTTTTTTTTTCATTTTCCATGGAAGAGGAAGTAAAGGCAAGTGCCTAGCCAAGATCAACTCAAATGCTTTCATTTTGTAAAATCCAAATGAGAAATCCATCAACATCGAAGAAAATTCTCTATGCAAGTAACTTTTCTCGGCATCACTGATAAAAATAAGAAAATTAATAATAAAATATGACTGACATAAACATCCACTTAATATATGTGGACACAATCTGGTGCCTAAATTCATCCAGTAGCTCCATCATACACAAGACAAGGGACACATCTCTGGATTCTTAGATCTAAAATTCATGTGTATCTCTAAAAAAATGGTACTTTAAGTCTAAACTTGAAATAATGTCTTCAACACATGATATTTCCCTTTGAAAGGTACATTTTTCAGGTTGTGCTATTCTCAGTGATTTCAGCAATTTCAAGGTAAGGAGGGGGAAAATATGGAAAATATAATCAGAAAAATAGCAAACATTTAGTCTATGGATAAAGATTTGACACAGGGCATGCTTCTTCAGGATCTCACTCTGTTTCTGCTGGATTTCTGAAACCATTCTCCCACTTACACAATTATACTGGATAATTGTAGAACTGTTTATTGCCTGTACCAGACTGCACAAGGAATTGCACAGAGATATTTGTCCACCACAGTGGAGGCCTTTCCAGACTGGTCTCTAACAGTTGGAAAACCATAAAATTTGCAAAAAGGTTATTAAACAAAAAAAAAAGAACAAATCTGAATGCTGAAATAATATGTACAATGATTTTGTATCTTAATCTTTCCTCTTTGCCTGTGTCAGATAAAAATGCTTAAAGATGCAAGAGTATTTAGTTGCAGAGATGACTAAACCAGAAAATATTACTGGCTCAACACCTTCTATTTTTTAAATGTTGGGTTTTCATATCAAGGTAAATAAATGGCATTTTTCCTGTCTACATTTTTTTACCAACCCATTAGCACAGACTAAAATTCATTACTGATCATTTAACCCACTGTGGTTAGTGTTTGGACAAAATTCTATTATTATAACAGCTTAAATACCTATATATAGACGCTAAAATTTAAGGATTACGTTCCAAAGTGTACAAAATGGAAAAAAATAAATAAATGAAAAAAAGACAGAAAACTCAAAAACAGCAAGGCATGGAAACTAAAATATAATTGATGACCCATTCAGGGATAGATAGCTCCTGCATGAAATCAAACTTTACTTTACTAAAGCCTCCACCTTTCTCATATGTCAATTGGAAAACCATATGAAGAGTTCCAGCACAACATGGGAAAAGCTTTCCTAGGTGCATCCTTGGCCTTTTTCACATTAGAGGGACAGAATACTTTAACCAACCTCCAACTTTATTGGAATATATGTGGTCCAACAGTATCCTTAGTTTTATCAGCTTTCCAGGCTGTCTGGTGTAAGCAAGTGACCTGTTGGCCATTTCCTTCAGAGTTGCTGAGAATGGCTCAAGTACAGTTTTGGTAATGGCAGGAACAATTCTCAATAATTACAAACAACTTGGTAAAAAAAAAGATGGGGACTCTGTGACAACACACATGGTACTTTCTTCACGCACCACAATCATTCCTTTAAAATTGTTACACTAAGATAATATGTAAAGATAGCTCAGTAGGCCTCTTAACTCTGAGAAAATTATTTTTTAGCAAGTACATTCAGTAAATTTAACAAGTTACATGGGTCATATTCTTCAAAAAAATAGCTGATGGTTTCTGTACAAAGAAAGAAAAATCCTTATAGTTTCTTAGCTACTTCTACTGAAAAGGGATTGAACAAATAATAATTTTCTTGTTGGTGTAAAAGAAACATTTTCTTGTGTATTTAGATTCTAACAGTTTAAATAAAGTTCATTTTCCTTCAGTGCTCCCACTGGTTTTAACAGGATCAATGAGAGAGTACAGCTGAAAGTGATGAAAAAGGTATTGATAGGTGACCCTGTATTTTTCATATTGGGAAGGTAATATTTATAGCAATACCTGCAAGCTGAATCATGAGCCAACTTGGACACCTTTTATGAAGTCTTCTCACTTCCAAAATAGAGCAGACAGAAAATTACAGTTCTATTGGTGAAAGATTACAGGCTAAAAAGAAAATTCAACATTCCTGCTCCTTCCTCCAGATAGCCCAAATATAAAATATGGGGGGCCATATCTGGAGGTTGAGATGCAACGTCTCGGTTTGGGGACACCACAATCACGAGTGGACATCTGGCTTGGGACAGATCTCTGTTTGGTATGCTCCTAAGGGTTAAGGACAGACCAACAGCCTGATGAGCTGGATTCTCCTGTCTGGAGTCATAAACGGGGGGAAGCTCACGGGGCTGCAGATTTTAACAGCAGTATTTATATTTCACATTGGGAGGATGGATCCCCTGGAGCTCTCTGAAGGTGAGAAAAGAGGAAACCTTGCAAAATGGAACTGAGGGCTGTACGAAATCAGGGTCACAGTGTTAGTTAGCAATTTAATAATAACTGTGATCAACTTTGATTGAAAGTTGACAGCTGCAATCCCGTTTAGTAGCCAGAGAGAAAACTGTTTCTATAAGAGTTCAACTGAAATCACAGGATGAATGGCCAAGAAGTAGAAAGCAAATATTACTAACATAAAATGTGTTAGCTGAATTGCTTATTTCCATGTGGATGAGGCTTTTCTGTTATAAAGGGATATTTATCTGTCTCTGCATTGAATGGGACACATGTAAACACCCCAGGAAAGTTGGATATCCAGAGTGGTTTTGATTCCAAGTACTAGAGGCATGCTGGCACTTGGAACTAGTCTGGAGTTAACATATAATGAAAGCAAATGTTTACAAAATCATTTCCAATCACTACATTAAATATGGTTTCCCATTTTGAGGAATTTAATTAAATAGAATTAAAATAAATTAAAAATCTAAGTGATCATTTCCAATTCTCATCTGATTAAGAAAAAAACACAAAAGTTTTATTAAGAAAGATTTATTTAAATCCAAGGCTTGAGAATGACTGCTATGAGCTATTGAGAGAACATCATTTGTTAAGTCTCAGCAAATTATGCTAGTGGGAGGGCAAATGGCAAGTAATGGAATAAAGCTTCAAGTCTTTAACTCAGCATTTACTCTGATAAAACTTATACTGATTACATTGCCAAAATATAGGCTGAATACAATCTGTAAAGGGCTTGTATTCCATCTTTTGTACATATCTAAAAACCTCAAGAAGAAACAACACAACAGTAAGCTCTAAGCGAAGAAATAATATGATAAACTGAGAATTAAAAAAAATAAAAGAAAATAACTTTAAATCAAAGGTTTAAAAATGAGATGTCATAGGAATTGGGCATATATAATCCAAGTATGGTTTTATAAAGAGGCCACTGCAAAACCAGCTGTCTGTTTGAAAGGCATGGGCAGTGACTTTTTGTCTCATGTAAAACATGACCACCTAATTGCAGCAATCCCTTCCTACTCAGGTGTTGGAGCAAACCAGGTAAACCAGCTTTGGGTACATAGATTGCAGAGGGTTACAATTTTTCAGCTTTGAGATTCAAACCCTTCTCTTTACAAAGGAGCAATGATTTGAAACACGTTGACAGGCACTTTGGTCCATTCCACAAGAGAAAATCACCTCAAATTTTTTAAACACAATGACAAATCACTCCTATATGGTAATCAGCCCATCCACAAATGATACGCATAAACTCGTGTGCTTGTGTAAGAGTTAGATGCTAAGGATTTCCTTAATTATCCAAATACCATCTGTCCTAACTCCCAGTGTTTACATTCGGTAATAAATCACAACAATACTGAGACTTTATGCCCTGCACTTTGGTTAAATGCTCTTATTAAGGAAAAAGTAATGGACAGTAATTTACAAAATGATTATTTAGACTTACATTTTCATCTAAACTGAAACTGAAGAAGCATTGTGATCAGCCCCAGCTGATCAGCACTGTTTACCTCTTGGGTAAATAAAGACACATATTTTGTGATGCATGCTTGTCAGAAGCTGCCAAATAAAACAAGGATTGTGTGGCTTGGATATTCCAGACCACTTTGTATATATCCAACTTCCCCCATTAGGTCATCTTAATTGTCCAATCTATAAGTAGGTCTATTGTAAATATAAAAAATAAAATTTGTCTTTATGTTTTTAGCAATATCAGATGCACATGAAAATCCTCCTCTGTATATAGTTATGTGACATGCATTACGTGCTTTATATCCACCATTTAGCATTTGCAGAGGAATGCATGCAGGAAACCAGCCTGCTGCATAGAGTCCTTGTATTTCTTTAAGGTAAACACTGATGAAACATTTGGAAGATTGAAATAAAAACAAGAAATTTATGAGACATAAAGGTATCACATAAAATTGCTGTGAATTACAATAACATTGGCTGAATCCCAGAACAGATAATCCTTATAAACATGCAGGAATGTTGTAAACTGTATATGAATGTCAGTGATACAGTACATTAGGAGATTCATATTACACTTGGTGCTGTGTAAGTCTCAGTCTCTGGGTTTTTCATAGCCTCAAAGATTAAAATAAATATATGTAGTATCTTCCCTTCCTCCATGAAGATATTTTATGTACACAGTTTTATTATGCTGAACAAAGATACCAAAGTCTGTTTTTTCTTGAGCTGTCAAAGTACAAAAGAAATGCAAAAAGTCCTTGCACAGATGTAGTAAAGTGCTGGATTTTATCTTTTGGCAGGTGCTCAATATGCAGCCCACATAATCACATGTTAATGACTGGAGTGTGTTAATCAGCATGCATACCTGATTCCTTCTTGCCCAAGGAAAAAAAAAAATTAACAATTTAGAACGTGTTAATGCTTCTACTTTTGAAAAAATTCATGTCAATATACAGAAGTGAATTAAAAAGTTTTCAGAAATTGCTTCATAAAAATAGGAAATGTTAAAATAGGAGAAAGGAATAAAATTACTACAGATTTAGATGAACATAAACCACAAGTCTTTTGCGAAGAACTCAGGTGATGACTAATTCTGTTTAAACACAGTTCACCATAGAATATAGGGAGAGGTTTAAAATAGACCGTGCATTTGGAAAAGAAAAATTATACAATGTCAAAATGGAAATAAAACAAATATAACAAGCATGCCAACAAGAACAATTATTTGATTCTTCTTCAAGTAAAGTTCAATTTTGTATTTCACTACCTCCATTAAACACATTATCCTGCATGCTTCTGGGGAATTATTTTATTGTTTTTAATATGAAATGTTAACATCTTTTTATGCTAAAGCTAGTAAAACTAAGCCCTTGATATTTCAAACCTTTAGACATGTGCTTAGCATTATAGTTGCTGGTAGTCCTAATAAAGTAAAGTCAAGCACATACCTGAATGCCTTCTGAATAAAAACAACATGCTTGAAAAAAATTAATTCTATCTTTTCTGCAATATATTTTTCATAGATGTTTATTTTATGGAAATATAAAATACCATATCCCCAGCTTTTACACCCCCTTTAATTTCAGCCAAAATTTTGTACCCATGCAATTATATATGTAGGTATTTATCTCTTCAGTTTGATAAAAATTCTAATGCCCTACCTGGCATGCAGAAATAATATCACAAGTAGAGTAGAATTGCTTTCAGTGATCACAAAACTCAGATTTGTACACGTAAATAACAGCTGCATGAGCAATTTAGCAGAAACAGAATTGCCAGAGTTTAGGGCATTTATGTTTGATGCATTTTATATGTTCATATTCAGCCCATAAAGGAACCAAAAATAAAATTTCAAAACATGTAATTGTATCTATAACTTTCGAGAATTTGAAGCCATGAATTTATATAACAACAAATTCACAGTGTTTAGCATGTGTAAACATTTTTCAATGATCTTCCCTAAACACCTAAGTTTATTTTCCTTAAAGGAAGAACCTTCAACATGAGAAGTTAATAACATGGAGCAGGAGGTGGGGGGGAGCAACAGGATTGTGCCTGTTTTATGTAGAGACAGGAGCACCAAAATATTCAGACCTTTAGGATGCCACCTATTTCTGTCTTTGCCATGACAGTAGCTTTGCTAAAGCTCTGTAGAATAAAATCTGATCGTTGATGATTTAAAATTATTTTAAAAGCAACAAATACATGTGGTATGAAGAGATCTTCAATTTCTCTGCTGCATAGATAAATCTGCTCTCAGTACTGCTGAGATGCACACGCAGCCACAGTGGAAAGGTAGGAAGCCTTTCACTCCTTTGGCAAGAAGTCAACAAAAGATAGAGTCTTGACGTAATTATAACTACATGTCAATGCTGCCATTTGAGATAAAATCCAATGAGATACAATTCGTTTCTAAATCCAAGAGGTCTCTGAATGATGTTACAAAATGTATAGGGAAACACAGCATATATTTGGAGACAATCAATTTTATTTGTGTACTTATGTGTTTGGTTTCCCTCAGTCACAGGGAAACAACACTCTTCCTTTAGACTGGATTTGCTGCAGGGGTTCCCTGTGAGAGTCCCTCACATCCAAATAACAACAGAGCAAAAAAAAAGGTGTGCCTGCCCCCATCCAGTGCCTGCACACACTGTCTCACTGACACACACTGCTAAGTGCCCCGGGGTCGTGCAGTGGGAGAAGGAAAGGGGCCAGTGGCCACCACGGTGACACATGACCACCTACAGTGACCACCACAGCTCCTGTGAGCTCCTCACAACCCCTCTGTTACACCAGGATTGGGGTGGGAAGGGAACTTATCTCTCTGTGATATTTACTGCTGGGAACAGATAAGAAATTGTGCATTTTGGAGAAAGGATCCAGACTTCTCTAGATTGAAGCTGCTGATGTTTTCTGTTCACGAGTCCCAAGTCCAGCTTACAGTATGGGAATACACCATCTCATTCCTCAAAGAAGGTAAAGTCACTTCTCTATCTAAATTTGTATTTTCTTGTTGGCCCTGCTTTTTCCTGATACTTCAGAGAAAAAATTTAAAACACCTTTGTAATTTCATGGGCTATGTGAGACTCTGTATGAAAGATGAGGGCCATTCCTGATTCCCCAGTGAATAAACACATTAATATTTACCATTTCTTTACATACTGCCCAATAAATATATTACTGTGATACAACAATTTATTTACTATTAAATTCAGCAAAATTAAGCATTTTTGGCCCTTCCCACTCATCCTTTCTGTTGCCTTAACAGAGATAGAGTTTGGATGCAATCTAAAATTTTGACTATTTTCTTGCCTACCTCTCACTGTCTCATTAGACAAGGCACAACACTTTCAGCATTATCATAGTACCATTTTGCCCTCTTCCTTGCAGTTTACCATAACAAATAGATACAGCCTTAGCCTGAAATAGATCTTATTTTCTAGTAGGGCTACAATCAGCAATAAATACCCAATCATCCAGGTATTTTTATACTAAGTTACAGTTAGAAATTTAAGCATAATCTTTTCAGCTCAGTAATATGAATTTGCAGAAATTTTTGGGTTGCTTTAGCTTCCCCCCTACTGTAACATCAAATTGGCTGGTGAAATGATACTGGCAATATAAGTCATTACAGGTCTGACGTTACAGTTGTTACACATTGCTGAATCTGTCAAATGAAAAGGGAGCACAAAGGGAATTTCCAAATGCAGCTGCTATTTCCCATTTGTTAAATCCTTTTATTACACCATATAAGTACACAGCTGGGAAATACTATAGAGTGGGAGTTAAAACAAAATATTTTGGCTTCCAGACATTCAGAATACACAAAGGACTCAGTGGAAAGCAATGCCTGATATCAAAAGGGAGTGAAAGTTTGAAAACATTTCTAGCCAGTGTGGTTTTTTCTCTGATAATGAACAATGTAGTTTAAAGGTATCTTACATTACAGAAAGTGCTGCATACCATAAATGTTGGGTAAAAACACAATTTTTTTCTCTAAAATTGCCCTCCTACGGTATCTTTTCTAAACTTGAGATCTGTACAGCCCTTGTAGCAAATTATCATGCATACTGTGTGCTCTTTCAAATTCCAGTGAACTCCTCAGTAGTTTTAAGGACAGAAAGGATGCAGGATTGTGCCCTTAATTAGATACCAGATAAAAGAGAAATTTTTCCTCCCCATATGTCGACACAGCATTCTTTGAATTTACTATCTTTTAACCAGACAACACACATTATTGATGCATTTTAATGACAGCACTACTGTCTTTACTTTCAATGTAAAGGCTATGAACAGGTGCTTCTTCAAATCTGCTTCTAAAGGATCCGTCTGGGAAAGGTCAGAAAGCACTTACCTTCTGGGAATTTGGGTTTATTAAGTAAAAAGTTGCCACTACCACACCACCTATCTCAGAATTGCCCAACCCACCTTCTGGAATCTGTCTTTCTGGAAAGAAATGTCTATCCTCCCTCTAAGGAGTATGAACATGTTTTCATCAGGATAGTTGAAGGCCCCTCTAAATTTTTTCTTAACAATATAAATGCCTGCTTGACTGAGATACTTCAGAGAAACTTTCTGCAATGAATTCAGGCTTAAAGGTAATGAATTCAGTCTTACAAAAAAAATTTCCCCACTCATATATAAGTGAGAAAAAAAAAATCATTAAAAATCAAATAAGGTACCTAAATAACAGTCCCTCAAGGAAAACAAAAAAAATTTCCCCACTTCACTGTTGTGATCTCACAAGCCATCTAAGTCACCTAGCTGTAAATACACTTGGACCTTGCTCTGTGCATTTTAGAGCTCTTTTAATTGCAACCAAAAAACATGTCTTAGAATTTCAGTCTTCACTGGTAGCCAAGCCTTGTAAATTATACCCTGCTTAGAGCTGGGAGGAAAAAAAATCCATTTGGTTTAGCTGAGAGGTTCTGAAATAAGGTTGACATATACCCACCACCAGATTTAAGCCTAGGGACTTGTGGAAACTGCTAATGATTTTCAGGACATTCATCTACATATATAATGGAATATTTACTGGAAAAAGGAGATAGGAAAAGCAGAGTGCTAAGTCCCTCAAGCAAAGTTTATGCACCTGTTCTGAAACATGATAGGCTGTGCACTGATTCGTGCCTGTCCAGAGGTACAGCGAGTGTTGACATGACAGTGCAGCATTAGGAAAGGAAACAGAGATTGCTCTCTGTCCCTGCAACTGCAAACCCCTTCAGAGCAATGTGAGCACAACTGATCACACAAGGGCCAACCATTCCAGCTCACCCCAGCTCCAAGGAACAGGCTGAACCAAAAAAAAAAAAAAAAAAAGCACGGAGGGACTGCTGGAATCTAGGAGTTCCTTTCTCTCTAGGACACAGAGTAATTTTGTCGATGGTGTTGGTGTCCTAATATCAAAATTCCAAGAGTGCACCTGCTTCTCTGAAAGAATGGAGAAGTAGCTGATGAATTCACAGATTAACTTTTTCCTATCAGCCCTTTCTAGTCTGTGTGCAGCTTGTCCTCCTGATAACACAGAAGTTAAAATTATTCTAATGTGCTTATTGCATAACTTGGGCAAAAAAATGAACTCTGTCCAAAATTCTGAATGTAAGCCATATATACAACTTACAACCTACCTTTCCAAATTGCTAAGCTATAATCATTTTGCAGTGGAAATTTTGCCTTCTTCATGACAGTCACCCAAATACCAAGGAATATTTTAGGCCAGACAGAAAGTTCTGCACTGGGTCAAATCTTGCATTACAGATTAGATAACATTTTTCTGGTTTGGTTTGATCTTTTGAATCAATTGGATTTTAGGGAAAAAAAACAAAACAAAACAAACAAACACAATAGTAACAGAATAAATCTTATTGTAGTGCTATTATTTAATAACTCCAGACATCATAGTACACACAAGGAACTCTGGTATGTCTGTTGATTAATGCATTAGAATTATTATAGTTAGTCAAATTTCAAATGAGTCCATTGTTCTTGGTGGTGTTAAAAAAATTCCACAATTGTGCTTAATGGTATTGAAATCTGCTGATTTGTACCATAAAAAAAAAGATTTGCTGAAAAAAAAAAAATCCACTCATAGATATTTAATAGAAATAGAGAAGAAATTTTTTGAAAAAGCAGATTATTCTTATTAAGCTAACTGTCTGAATTTAAGGTTTTTGAAAGTCAATTTCCAGAGAGGCTGGAATTATGATGTTCTAAATTTACAGAACACCTGGCTGCTCACTCCACATACCTTAATTCTGTTTCTGAGGAACATTCACAAGGAAAATAAATTGATTAAGATGCTCTGGCCATTCGGCCTGCCATTTATTGCAGAGACAGAGCTACAACTACTAAATAATTATATCTAGGCTACTGAAGAGAATAGGGATAATAATTCTGATCTTTTCCAATGTCACTTGTATACTAAGTGATGATCTAACTGTTCACAAACACCTTTCCCCTCCACAAAAAGTTATCATTTCCTATAGGCACAGTAGGATGTCTGTGTCACCTAAAATGCCAGCTTCTTTGTTGCTGGGTAAAGATAAAATGTTCTAGATTTGGCAGGTCCTGTTTCTGAGACGAGTAAAATAAACACATTAAAGTTTCTTCCTTCAACACAACACTTTGCAGATGACAAACAGTTGTGAGCTACATCCTCCTGTCAGAAATTAATGCTTGAATATATGAGCTAGAAAGGTTATGACATAAATCAAGGTATGAATGAAAACGTGATAAATAGATGCTTTTCCTTTCAGAAGGTGAACTCATCAAATGACCTCATTCAAACAGACCTGGATACTTAAGCAGATTATTCAATTGTAATTTACAATTACACCTTATGATGTTGATCTACTGCCGACGCATTAACGTTTAAAAATCTTTACACCTGAACCCGTCTTCCCAAAGGGGAGAGAACAATCTCCTACAACTCTCAGTTTGCAAAGCCCCTGTGAGGGCAGCCAAACTCACCATTCTGTGTTGGGCTGAGATGACCCCATCCCACTCGGGATCCTGTTGGATGGTGGTGACCAGAGTCGGTAGCTCCTCGGAGTGAGGTTTGTTGTGCATTACGTTGTGTAGAGGCAGATGAGAGGCCGCATGCTGATCACTGTTGCCCTCCTCCTTGTCTCGTGATGCTAAGTCCTGGGTCATTGTTTCCTCTCCATCAGCTGCACATGCAAATGGAGAGGTAGCCTGCTTGGAAGACATTCTTCTGCGAAACAAGAAAAGGAGACAAAAAGAAAATATTGGTGCTCAGTGACAAAAAAAAAATCAAGCTCAAAGCAGTCCTCTAAGCGCATCACACCTGCCTAGAACAGTAACAAATTAATCATGTGCAGTCAACAGAAGTACTCTAAAAAGCACAGGCTTGGGAATCTGGATCCAAAACACTGAGGAAAAGTACTCCTTGATGCCAAGACAAGGTCAGGGTTAAGTTAAATAACATCCTTCTATTTGTTTAGACTTGTCAAACAATATCATTTTCTCCAGCCATAAGAACATTGTGATTTTATTGGTACTGGTATGAGCTCAATTCTTTAATCTCTTAGTCCCATAAGCAACCTGAAGCTTACAAACAAACATTTAAAGGGGAGAGCTCCTCATGCTTATCTGACTACATTCCTTGCAAGAAGATGCTCTCTACATATAAGAGAATAAATTTTAAATCCATTTCAAATTCTTCTAAATGAGTCTTTTGCTGTTTGTTTAAAGCTGTACTGCTTTTAAACTATTTAAAATTTTGCTCAATTTTAAACAAAAGTATGTTTTAAAAGAAAGTGTTTTGAGCAGCTCAAGTGAAAAGTGTTCTAAACCTCAAAGGTTTATTAAATGGATGGATAATACCTTAGTAACATTTTACAAACTAAAAACCTAAAATAATTATGTCTCCTTTCATATTAGGCATGAAGTACAGAATATAGCTCAACAAAATACGTTAAATTACTTAGAAGTGCAATGAATAAATGCAATGATTTATGTTAAATGCCTTTTCCTAATAATGGCCTCTTACTACCATCTCATATGCAAACACAGCTTTCGCCACAGTTTCTGCACTTAGATGAAAATATTACTGACTTCAACTCAAAATCTGAAAACACTGTCATTTAAAATTTCTGGTAAGATTAACTGCAACTGTTAAAACAATCATTAATAAACCTGAAAAAGGACAGCTAAAATATATTAGTTATTTTCCCAGGCCTTAGAAACTTTAGAATAACCTTGACACCAAAATTGCTGAGAAACTAAGGAATAAGATCTTCACCTTAATTGCTTTTTAACAATAATTGATTTCATACCATTTCTTTAAAAATGCACAAATCAGTTAACATAGGAAACCACATGAGCATTTTTCAAATTAGCAAATCATTAACTTGCTAGTACTGTTTCTACAGACAAATAAATACTGATTAAAGGGTCTGGAAATCTGAGACTAACAGTTAAATTTACAAATCTGTCACATGCTTTCATGAATATTACAGTGAAGGAAATATCAAGTGCAAAGAAAAATAATTAAGTTAATTCCAATTTAAACAGTAGTTTTTATGCAGAAGCCTGTGTTTCACATAGGATTTAACAGCTAATACTAAATTTCTCACAATTAATGAGGGAGTTCAGATTTAGTATCCTACAGTGAAAAAAAAATTAATATAGGATCAACTAATCTAATTATGTACAGTTCAATATGAAAGTATTACAAGCTTTGAAGTGCTCTGAAACATATTAAAACACTGATACCTATTTAGAATAACTATTCCGTAAATAGAGATAATCCTGCCTCTTAAACTCGATCCTGGTGGGGGAAAAAAAGGTTTGTGTTTTCTTTAGGGAAGCCTCAGTGTAAGTGGGAGTCTAACATGAGTGTTGCCAATAAGCAGAACTGAGGAATTTAAACCGTGCGTTGCATTCTTCCTATGCTAAAGAATTTGTGTTGATGCTACAGAGTACATGCCAGGAGTTCAGCAACCGGCATTATCGGGTGTACTTCAAAAGGTTCTGGCTCATAATTGCTATGATCCAAGATAAAATAAAAGGGCTGCTTTCCCTTCTCTCATTAAAGGAGTCACGTTAATGCAATCACTCACATGAAAATATAAGTCATGCTTTGCGTAATTTGAAAGCCCGACATAAAAACTGAAAGTCACAATAAAGGTTTTTCCTTTCTTCCACCTTCTCAACTGATCTCGTTCCTGTTTCATACTGAACGAGCTTCTGTATAAAGCTAGAGCTGTGGCTGTTTCTTCACCATAAATTAATCATGACACAAAACTAGAAATGAAAATGTCTCTTAAGAATAATTTCAACTACAAACTGCACCAATGAATAATACTGCACAATCCTAATTAAACACAACTCTGCAGCTGCAAAAATAGGCTGAATCTGTCCAAAGCTACGAGTTGGCTTTAAAGGCTGGTTTGTTAGGGACTGTTTTCTTAAGGAAGGCTGGGCCCTCAGTCTTAATCAGCCAATAAATTATTTCCTGCAATTACATTAAATAGAAAATTATCTTCAAATTGGGAATGTTAATTGAAAATCAAAATTCAGACTGAAGTTTAGAAATTACATGCTGAATATAATTAGTCTAGAAAGGCTTCACCTCTATTTCATAAACAGGCTTTTGGTGTTTCCTCAAGTGACCATTCAGCAAAGCTATCTACTGGTAATGCACTACAGGGGAAGCATTTTTTTCCGTGACATGTACACTAATATACTTTCCTCTTATTCGTGATGTTTTAAACACAATTCAATAAAAATCTCCGTTCAAGTGCTGTTAAGTTGATTGCATAGAAAAAAGGGACTTTGTTAACACAGAAAATAGAATTATAAAAAGTCCCATTGACTAATAATAATCTCAAGCTCTGCCCAGCAACTTTTTCCTGTACTGGAGTAGAACAGACCAACAGTAGGGTTCAAGTGCTTCCTAGCTCCACCTACCACTTTTCCCCACTTCTCCATCATGGACCTTCCATGCTGCACTTTAGTCACCTACATTCTTGGAGATGGGCTCTGGCAGGCCTCCCAGGCACTTGCTCTTCTCATGGAATGATTTTTAGGGGTGTGTTTGACTTCTGTTTTCTCCAAAACTTTGTAAAAACAACTAGATTTAGGGGTAACTGGTTGTTAGATTTCAAACATTGAGTTTAAAGGGACAGATGTGTAGGGGCCTGTCAGATTCAGCCCTCCATATTCTTTTTCCAGCACAATCATTAACTCAACAAATATACTTCATCTGTACACGGCTTGTGAGGGTGTACACTTATGCCTGGGTTTGCAATCAGGAAAGCAGAGCAAATTTAAACTCTGCAGATGGGTTTTATCCAGCAGCTTGGGAGAATTCTGAACACACAGTTCCATCAGGTCAAAAGGCAGAGTTCAGTCAGTAACTCCAAGGCCTCATTCAATTCCAGTGGAGAAGACTCTGGCCCAGTTGAGTAGTTTATGTTTACGATAAAATTAAGCTGTAGAGCAGCATGTTGTGTTAAAATATTTCAATGTTAAAATATGAGCATGAATAGTAGTCAAATTTTAAGCCATAACAACTTCCCAATTTCATGTTTAAAATATTCAAAATGCATTTGCTAAAATCCCTGCTGAGAGGGGAAGAAAAAAAATCAATATTCATAATAAATAAGGCTTGTAAAAGGTAACAGAGGTTTACTAATTTTCATTATAATTTATTTTATTTTTTTCTGCTATTATCAATTAAACTCACTGAAACGATTTTTTTTTAAAAAAAGTTTCTGATAAAAAAATATCTCCCTAGTTATAACCCCTGCAAACAGGGGTTTATAATGGAAGTGCTGACACAACCCTAACTACAGCAGCGCAAATGGTGCCGCTATAATACACAAAATCAAGTTCTATTATTCTAAACTATCCTCGCTCGGGGGGTTTTCTTTACTGTGCTCCCAGACAAACTGCTGAAGCATGAAAAATTTAAATGCAATCAAGTGGGTCCAATTCTACTTTACTAGAACAAGTGTCTACAGTGGTACAATCTTAAAAGAAGATGCAACAGATTTGTTTGGTGCTTTTCTTTCTTTTTTCTTTTTTAGCTGTTTATTTATAATACTGTGCAGTGGAGATAAAATAAGAGAGGAAATTACACTCACATTATATCAGTATATTGATTACACAGCACACAATCAGAAAGAAAACTACATTGTGAAATTGTTGCTTTGGTTAAATTGACAGATTAGCTGAACACAGCAATCACTAAAGGTGGAAAATATATCTAATGGGTATGAGAAAAGGTTGAAAAAGGCACTAATTAACTGCAGTCCTATCACCTACTCAAGTTTGAGAATTTAAAAAATCTTGATCCATATTTTCCACCACTAGAATAAATTCCACCTCATTTTGAACTTGAGACATAAACAAAATGTGATCATTTATCAAAAGGTCAGTAAAGCTGAGGGATTGGACCCCAACATCAGACAGCCTCAATACTGAGGTGGTAAAGCTAAACTTGAGCTGCTAAGGGTTTTTTTACCTATAAAAAGCTAAACACAGTCCCAAACAGCTTCATTTGCTATAGATAAGACCTGATTTTTTATTTTAAACCAGAGAAGAAATTCCCTCTGCCCTAAAGAAGACTGCCACTCAGATTTACAAAACATTGGTTTTCCCTTTTTCCTACATCCAGTGTGTATTATACATTTCTAAATGCAAATATTGATACTATTTTTTTGTCTAAGGTTTTTCTACAGTCTCAAATTCTCCAAAAAATTTGTATCCTATTTTTCAAAACAATTAGCTGATAGTTCTGACATGAAAGATTTCCAAAGCCAGAAAAATCTCCCATCCCTGCTGACTGCTCAAATGATTAAACATTACAGTAGAAATTAAGGCAAGACCTGGTGTTTCTACTGCCAGACATTTCAGAATCAAGCCATGAAGTATAACAACAGATAACAACAACGCAACGGCCCAGACACTGTTCCAAAAACATATAAACTGAGCAAGAACAATGAGATCTATGACAAAGCAGACTTGTAGCTGGCCTGGGACTCTGCTTCTGCTCTGCTCCACCCTCACAAAGCATTCATAAACCTAAAGGCATGTCTACACTGCAGCCACATAAATGACTGCTTTGTAACACTCAGATATCCAAACTAATTTTAAACGAGCTGGCTTCTGATAGCTCTCCAACTACAGTAGCGTGGTGCTCAGATGGACTAATTCATCCTGCTTTAGTGACTGCAGCAGAGACATAACCCAGGTCTACAGCTCCAACAGTAGATTGGAATCAGATTAGATTAGAAATATATTCGCTTACAGAGCTTTTATGAACAGTCTCCATTCCTTTTCCCCAAAGTGCCAGATTAAAGTGCTTAAGTGCATGATTAACTGTAAGTATGCAAGCAGTCCACTAATTTCAAATTGGACTACTCGGTTTCAAAAAGTTAAGCACATGTCTAAGTGCTGTGGTGACTCCAGAACTAAATTAATTAAAAGAAATCATTTTTAGAAGTACTCATAACCTTTAAAGCATTTCCTTCTAGACTTTTATGCTAACCTGGTATTCATAAGTAAAAAAAAATAAAAATAAAAAAATCAGCCACGGCATCTTATCCCTTTCCACATTTTAAAATGTGCATACTCCTCTCATAATATTAAATATGGTTAAAGAAACCTCCCTCAAAAATCATCCCTTAGCTTTGGGGTACATTAGATGCATTATAGTTCAGATAGATTTAAAGAAAAACTGACGTGCTTTGGTAATAGCCAAAATATTTTCCAGTTCTCCCCTGTAAAACAATGTTGTGTAGGCAGAACCCGGTAACGTAACTCACTGTACAGCTAATGCTGTAATCTTTATACCATTTTAGAATAAACAGCTATTTCCTAAAATTATGAAATCTCATCTCTCTTTTCAAAGAGAATTAGGAACACAATTGAGCAGTTGGTAAAAGGTTTTGTTCTCCTGGGGCTCCACACCCCAACATAAATCCCTGTGCACAAAGCTCGAATAGCTTGAGAAGGCTGCGATGGGAGAGAATCTCTCAGTTTCTGTTCCTGGCTCTGAGTCACAGCAAGGCCTCAGGCCAATCAACTCAACTCCCTCAAGCTCTTCCTTGGCTTCATTTTGCAGGAATTCTACATGAATTAGTTACATATAGATCATAAACAGCATTGCAAGATTAGAGAGTTTATGGTAATCGCAGGAACCACCTTGGAAATAAAAGGGCGGGAGGGGGAGTGGAAGCAAATGTGATTCAAGAAATGACAGCTACAATGTTAACTGAGCACCCAAATCTCTGGCTGAAATAAGCATCAAGCTAAGCAATACACCCACGGCTTCCAAGATACACACTCAGCTATTCTTGCATTTGTTTTTCCAATCCAGGCAAATTACACTTCTGCTAATATATACGAATCCAAATCACAAAGTTTGACTTCAGATTCAGACTTCCTCAAAGCTAAGAGGGTTGGGAACCACTTTTATGGTATTTCTTCTCATTTGAAAAAAAAAAAAAATATGATAAAAAAAAAAACTCAGCTCCTTGGAACATTTTGGAAAGACATTTTCTTGTGTTCTTGCCATCAGAGTGACCTTCCCAGCCATGCAGCCACGGTGAACTATTCGGGTTAGGGAATGAGCTCTTGTCTGTTCACCTACTTGTTGGAAACATCAAAATGGATGCAGCAAAGCAGCCTCACAAGCCCTCTGGATTTTCAGTGTAAATCCAAAGTGTCTGTTTGGATTCATAAACCTTTTTAGTAGGCTAAATACCCCATTCTCTTTATCCACCACCAGAAGCTTTCACTGAAAATGTCTAAGGTGAATGAACCCACACTGAACGCAGTAAAAGAGCAGTGAAAGAATAGTCATTTAGCACCTGGGATGTGCTCATCTTCAGCCAACGTAGTTAATATTTTCTATAGTTTATATTTAGCTGACAATATTGCTGCCACTTTATTTAAACAGCTTGAGACTGTTCTTTGGACTGGAGCTCATATGCCCTGGAATGCTTTGACTCATGAATTGTTTCTCCTGATAATGTTACATCACGTAACCACCTCTGTTTAATTGGTTGGTATTAGCTTCTCGGTGATGGCTGCCTTTAAAGTCCTATGACTGGGCCATGTGTCTCTAGATATCCAATTTCTTACTGTTGGAAAAAGAAAAAAAAAAAAAAAAAAGCAGTACTGACTATTCCAGATATCTTTACCAATAATTATGGGAACAAGAGTGAGCGTGCCAAGAATTTATCCATCAGTAACTTATTAGGATTTATTTTTCTAGGCAGCAAGTAAGAGAATATACAATATAAATAAAAGCAATCCCTAACAATAAAATGAAAAAACAATGCTTGCTATAAAAAAATCATTAATCTAAATATTTTTATGGATCAGAATGACTTAATTGTTTATCTACATTATTTTATAAATGGTTTTGATAAGGATGTCTAAAAATACTAAGAAAAACTTATTTTTGCATGTTTAAACTTTGTGACTTTACACAGAAGACAAAAATACTTTCTTTTTTTCCCTTACAAAGCTAGTTAAGAAGTTGATCTAATAACTAAAAATCCTCCTGATCACATTTAGACCTGCCAAGCATAAGTTCCTGAAAGGTTAATTAAATCCTTTCAAGGCTCCACGAGAAGCATGCTCCAATGGTAAGATACAGTATTCTTATATTATTTCCCTCCTATGGTACATTTTCCAGGAGTTGCCTAAGATTCCTTGTAATAAGTCAAACAGTTAACTTTCAGTCCTACAGGTGTGAAAGGTCACATGCCATCTTTCTGCATTTCAGAACAGAAATATCAATATAGCCAGGCTTCTGTCCCCTCCTCTCATTTCCTACTCCCTCCTGCCCATATTTTTGGTTCTCAGCTCTAGGATAAACCAAGCAGCTCAGCAGACAGAGAAATGAAGTATCAGTTTCAGGCTCACCTGTAGCCTGTTGCACTAAAGCACCAAATTAGTACCTTCATGTAAAGCAAAACAATGGCTCTGCAGCACAGTCAGATTTCTCCTTTTAATAAAAACCTACACTACAAGCCTAAAAACATTTCTAGCAGGCCAAACATTTCTGATTCAGTAGAGGTTATGCAAGCATCAAAGCACTTAAATATAGGTGCCAAACCACATTGCCAGGAGCTCTTATTTTTGTGAGGTACTGTTACCTGACAGCTCAGTGAATATAAAATTGCTTGTTTCTCCAACTGAAGACAATCAAATTGTCACCTTCCATTGTAATAATACACAACTTGAGATCAGCAAAGTGCCAACACTATTACCAGGAAGAAACAAAATGTAACAAAAATATCAGATCTAAAATTCTCTAAAGGGTAAACACTTCCATCTGGCTACTCACACACACACGAAAAGAGAGAGTCAGATGAGAGATTTTATTCTCACTATCAAATATCTTAGCGTTATTTAGCAATAAGATTTATTTTTAAAATAGAAAAAACAGCTAAAGGAGGTGATTCATGAAACATTAAAAATAAACACAGGTCAGAACGGTGCTGGGATTTTACTTGTGCACATTTAAAGTACTGCAAGGGTCAGCAGAGTTGCTGCTAGGGACGAGCATATATATATCTGTATTGTTGTTATTATAAATTCATATATGTGAGGTTTCATAAAAATTAATTCTAACTGGCACACGGCGTACTTTGGCACAAGCTACACATGACGTGCCACTTTTATTTGTTTATTTAAATGACTTCACTCTAAGAACTGAAAATGAAGTTTGAACTGCAGTCTGCCTCAGAACTGGGACTTTCAGGATATTAAAAACTGAGAAAAACCTTTGAAGGAGGTAATCTGAATACATGAAAAATAGCATTTTCACCATATATTTCTTGAGGTTATTCAGTGAGTGGCCTACATATTCAGGAGTGAAATTTGCATTTTGGTGATGCAGAGATCTAATAACTAGAAATTGTTTTATATCTACAGTAGCTCTGGGCATCCTATAAACTACAAAAGAGTGTCCTAGGTAGGAAATATATGTGGAAAACTGTTTTCATCTGGTTCACAGAAATGAAATGAAACCTAAACTCTTCTTGAAAAATTTGTGCTCTAGGGTGATATCATGGATTGTCTTTTCTGTGTTGATATTCCATTCACTACTAACTCACACAAAAAGTTCCTGTGCATTTCTTGATGCAAATGCACATCACCTTCACATACTCCTTAAGGTCTCCCCAGCTATGGGCAAGTTAGAAAAGAAGAGAAAAGAGCAAACCGTGCAAAGCCAAGAATCAGGCTTTGACATTAGCTTTTCTCTGAAGGACTATTAAGGAATGGCAGTTATGGTCAAGGAGCCTTTTTTCCACCCTGCACAGCTGCACCAGAGCCAGATATAATCCTAACCCTTTGGATGAAACAGGCACAAGGACTACTTAAACACATTGTTAGCCTTGCAGAAGAGGATAAGATGCAGCGCCACATATCCAGCCAGGAATTCCTGCTGCGCCTGGTCTCAGGTGCTGCATCCACAGGAGCTCAGGTGCAATACAGAAAAGCTGGATTTTCCAACTGCAGCCTGCTCCCAGGCTCTGGCCTTTGATGGTTGCTCTTGTGCACTGCACTGAGTCAGACAACCCAGCACCAGTGGGAACAGAGGAACAAAGGAAAGCAGCAAAAACCCAAAGTCATTTTAAAGGCCCAAGTATTTTGGTCAGATAAAACATAACTAGACACAAAGCCTATTTTCCTGCAACTTTGGGAAGTTCTGATTTTTGTTCAGGGTCCTTACAAACAGGCTTTTAGAAGGCAGCATTGTGCACAATATTGCTTTGTTTTGAACTGAGGTCTGCACAATGTGATCATTACCTGTGTGCACAATGGGAGCCCTAAAATGTGTTTACAGACCCCTGCAGGAGCCACCTCATTCACCAGTGAGCTGCAGCTACTACTGGGAGAAAGGAGAGAGTAGTCTGAAGCAGCATTCTGTTCAGAAAAATATTACATGCCTAGCTAAATCTACCCAGGAAATATTTAAGGAAAAACCCTAATTTGATGGGCAACGTGGCCAAGCACAAATGTGATAACATCTCTCTCTCCCCCTAAACCCTCCACTGCTTGGGCTGTGCAACAGCCTTTTCTTCTTTCCTTTTTATTTTAATTACCTTCACTACAAAAAATATGAAGGAAAAAGATAAATAATTACAACACTCTAAGAATCCAAATAAAATAAAACAAAACATTTTCTCCTCTATTAATTAAGGTAATCAGCTGCTATTAAGTGCAAGCAATTTAAAGTTCAATTTATGGAGACTTTGAACCTGCTATACTTTCACAAGCTCCACAGGTGAAATATCTATCAATTTTAACTGCCTTTAAAAAAAAAGCCTGAAATAATAAGATGTTATTCAAAGTCTTAGCATGACATATTTAACAGCAAATATTTTAACTGTTATTTAGTAAAAAAAAAAAAAAAAGTTTAATACTAACCAGATTCCCAAAGAAAGCTATGTATTTTTTAAGGAATTCACTAAGGCATCTGGACTAGGCACTAAAAAGAATCAGAGAACATTAAAAAGTAATGATCACAGGTGAAACTTACACCACTTCACTATTTTGCTTTGCAAAGCAAACTACAAACTCTCCCTGTCCTTTTGTTTCTGTTCTCTAACACACCACAAAATTTTTAAGAAATAATCTGCAATAGCTGAGGACCCCCAACTATCCCATGTCCATGGAAGGTTATAGAACCCAGCATCTGCTCTCTAACAAGGAGAAGGAAACTTGCATATCAAAATCAATCATAAGGGTAAAGGTGAAGAGCACCTAGACTCTGAATTGCTCCACATTTCTGAGTGCCCAAAGTTCAGTGTCAGTAATCTTAAATGTGTTAAAGAACATAATGAAGAACAACTCTCAGAACACAAAAGAAAACACAAGCCAGCACATGAAGCAAAGGCTCAGATGTTATTACCAAATAATTAGAAAGTAAAAGATCAAAGGTCTAAAATGAAGACTTAAAATATTATCAGTGATTTTAAATATTTTTACCATTACCCTGCACATCCAGTTAGATCCTCTGCAAGTGATTTTAGCTAAAATGCTGAGATATTCTTTTATAACTTGTGATGCAGTATGTTTACCATTGAAATATACAGCGTCTTGTCGTGGTTTTCATCTCTGACCTATTTTTTCCTATATATTGAGGATAAAACATATGATCTGCATTTGTAAGGAAGTCTTGTCTTCTCTAACAGTGTCTTTTTTTTGCTCAAGGCTATATTTTGTAACCATTTCTCACTTATGTTTATTGGTAATAATTTATAATAGACAAGTAAACGGTGCGTAATATGTACAGACTATTACTTGTAAACCCAGATTTGAACAGTTTCGTTTTCTCATGGACATTTGCTGAGGGCTCTGTCAGCAATTTCAAAAAGCAGTGCCATACAGAACATGATACATACATTACATACACACAGACTTGCAGGCAGGTTTAGTTGGCACAGCTACCCTCACTACCATGAACTATAAACTAGACAGTCCATTGCCTGTGGCTCTAACCCAAATATGTATAGAACTGAAAAGAAATGGATCTTTTAATCTAGGAATTTTGACACAGAATCCTTACAGACTTTTGAGAATGGGTCGGATCTTCAGACGCTGTAAATCGGAGCAGTTGTTCTGAGGTTAATTCAATCCTGTTTATT